>JACEFZ010028153.1:25000-189463 GCA_014155875.1 Cepaea nemoralis | reverse complement strand
TATCCGGGATCGGATGTTACATTGGGTCCGGGTTCTTCATTCCAACCAGAGGAACCTGTAAAATAAATCATACAACTGGTGATAGCCTCCCCGTCACTGATCTCTATTAGATGATCGTGGCCATCGGCCTCGCTCAGGAAATACAGTGATCCTACTCTGTCAGGGACAGATGACTCAACCCATTGGTTATCATCAGGCCAAGACAAGAAAAAAATATCAACAAACAGAATGCGGAACGCCGCCCACCAGGGACACCTACGGGAATATCCCAATTATTCCTCATTACTCAATTCTCAACTAGTAAAGCTTATCAACACTTCACTAATCTATTAACAACTAACAGAGCCAAGTATCACTTTTCTACTCTAGCTAGATTTCCACTACCAGTGCTAATCATCACACTTTAGTTTAAACAAGGCTACAGCCTATATTAATTAGAACTAATTATAATAGGTTGACTACCTTATGCAAAACCGCCTCGTTCCGGGATGGCTACTACACTTTGCCATAACGACACATGCTAGTTAATATTAAATTAATCTAACACTGTAGAGCTCTCCCACAAACACGTCCATCATAATCCACGGTTTTAGTTCAACTCCCCATCTCCAATCATGGTTTTTGGCAAAACCTCTAAAACTGGTCACGTGACGTGGTTGATGTCCTGCAGGTGTTATTTGGGCATATCATCCATTGTCAAGAATCGATTTTCCCTGGCTTAGTCACTGTCAAAGTTGTCATCAGTTGTTTTGACTCCCCCAACAAACTAACGAGTTACTGTATGATCCCAACAACAGTTGCCAATAACAAGCCGTCAATCTTCTGTCGACTGGTGACAATCACTGCTACCATTTCTGTTTGATGTCGGGAAACTCTATTGACAGACGGACTGTTTCCTGTCCTTAGCTGGCAATTCCGGTTGTCTATGACTGTTGATAAACTGTCAAAGCGATGTATGCATTCATCTCACTTCCGAATGTTCCTATTTCTGTTGACCAGATGTAAATACGTGCAGCTGTAACTATTTACCGTCGTGGGGATTAGGACATCCAATTTGTTTTTACTGTTAGTTAAAATAGTTGTCGCTGGCAGATAGTCCGTTTAATCAGAAAGCCTCTATAATAATCCACTGGTTAAACACAAGGTTTTATTTTGTGACATAGGCCCCCTCTTAAGAGAGATGTCCATCTCACTCTTCTCCACCGTGAGTTTAATCCAGATGATTCATTCTTCTTCTTCAGGAGCTGGGTGTCTTGACAAGAAGTCCGCTCCAACATTTTCCTTCCCAGGAATGTACTCCACTGTGAAATTATAAGGTTGAAGTAACAACGACCACCGCATCAAACGGGCGTTGAGCTTCTGAGAAGTAGCCAGGAACATCAGGGGCTGATGATCCGACTGGACTCGAAACTTAACTCCATACAAATATAGCTGGAATTTTTGCACTGCCCATACGAGGGACAAGCACTCTCTCTCGACGGTAGAATAATTCCTCTCCGCCTGTAGAAGTTTCTTGCTTGCGTATGCCACAGGTTTCAAAACCGACGCATCGTCTTTTCCTTCCTGTAACAAGGCTGCCCCAATCCCAATCGCACTCGCATCCGTTCTCAACACAAATGGTTTGGAAAGGTCAGGGAGCTGTAATACAGGTTTGCTGACCAAGGCCTCCTTTAACTGACTATAGGCATTCTCACATTCTGGTGTCCAAATGATTTGGTCCGGGAATCCCTTTTTCAATGTTTCCGTCAACGGAGCTCCCAGTTCAGTGAAATGTGGGATAAATTTGTGGTAGAACCCACACAACGAGAGAAAAGATCGCACATCCTTCTTCGTTTTTGGCCTTGGTGCATTTCTGATTTTCTCCAGGTTCTTCTCTTCTGGGACAATGTGTTCTGGAGTGATGGTGTGACCTAGAAATTCCAGAGTCTGGTAACCAATCATGCACTTGGTTGGACGAGCAGTAAGCCCTGCTTCCTTGAGCCTATTAAACACTCTCTCCAAGGATTGTAAGTGGTCCTCCAAGCTGTCACTGGAAATCAGAATATCATCCATGAATGAGATGATGGATGGATCCTGTAACGGATCTAGTAAAGTCCTCATTATGCGTGTAAACACACTAGGTGCATTGCTGAGTCCAAAGGACATGACCTTGAATTCGTAGAGTCTACTGGGTGTACTGAAAGCCAACAGTGGTCGAATCTCCGGTTTGACTGGTATCTGATAGTACCCCCTACTCAGATCCACCTTTGAAAAGTACCGAGCCTTATGGAGCCTAGCGAATAACTGAGTTGGATTCGGCAAAGGTTCCACCTGAAATTGTGTGTGACTGTTCAGAAGTCGGTAGTCTATACACAACCTGTGTTCTCCACTTGGTTTCCGTAACAAAACTACCCTGCATTGTATGGGGATGTGGATGGTGCAATCACATCATCCTCCAGCAGTTTCTGTATTTCTTCCTCCAGGGCCTTTTCTTTAGAGAATGGCACTGGGTAAACCTTTTGACGAACCGGCTCCTGTGTGGTCAAAGTCATCTCGAACTCCACCAACCTCGTTCGTCCTGGTTTATCAGTCAGTATCTCCTTATGAGACTTGAGAACCTGGGTTATATTTTTCCTCTCCTGTGAGGTCAGATCAGGGTTCACTTGTACATCCTTGTAGGTTTCCTGGTGTACTAAGGGATATTCCCTGCCCTCGTTGGTTCCCACTTCCGTCTCCACTGCAACTGCCATTGCCATGAGGTGAGCTGCCTTGTCTCCGGGTCTCTCTTCGTATTTCCGCAAGAGATTGATATGGAAAATCTTCGACTTTCCCCGGATCCGGATCTGATAGTTGGTTCTGGATATCACCCTTTCCACGGGAAATGGTCCTTGCCAACCTATCTCCAGTTTGTTGTTTCCCGTTGGGAGTAGCAACAAGACTTTTTCTCCCACCTCTAGAGATCTTTCTTTAGACCTACGGTTGTAGTAAGCCGCATGTCTTTTCCTGGCCTTTTTCAAGTTTTGATTTGCCAGAGTCCATCCCTTGTGGAGTTTTTCTTTCAGTTCCTCCACGTATTTATAGGATGAGATCACTTCTTCTGACGTCCCCTCTTCAGTCCAACTCCTCAACATGGCTTCCAACGGTCCTTTGATTGGACGACCAAACAGCAACGTAGCGGGTGGTAGTCCTGTTGAGCCATGAGGAACTTCCCGATAGGCAAAGAGTGCTGCTGGGATATATTCATCCCACCTATCAGGTTTTTCCTGCGCTAGTTTCCTGAGCATTGTCATCAACGTGCCGTTGAAACGCTCTACTTGTTCATTGGCTTGAGGGTGGTAATGGCTGGTATGTATGTGGTTAGAGTGAAACACCCTAAATACCTCCTCCATGTGTTTTCCCAAAAACTGAGATCCATTGTCCGTCAGAATTTGATCCGGAAAGCCTAATCTGGTAAAGGCCTCCATCAGTGCGTCCGCCACTCTTTTCGAGTCAATCGTGTTCAACGGTATGGCTTCACCCCACATTGTACAGCAATCCACCATTGTGAGTATATACATGTTCCTCTTCCTAGTCCTAGGAAGTGGACCCACGATATCGATGGCTACCCTCTCGAAAGGAGAGTTCATGATGGGCATCTCACCCAAGACCACCGGTGCTGTCCAGTGTTTCGGTGCCACCCTCTGGCACTCAGGGCATGACTTCACATACCGACGCACATCAGCTGTCATTCCCGGCCAATAGTAATGGCAGGAATTCCGCTGCATGGTGGCGGCAATACCCATGTGTCCACTAAAGGAGATGGTATGCCCCATATGAAGAATCTGGGACCGGTGAGCTTTCGGGACGACCAACTGACCGTATAGGTTGTCTCCCTTCCTGCTCTCCTGTAGAGTATCCTATTCTTCATGTAGTACTGCCCCCAGTCCTGGTGGATCAGCACTTTTCTGCAGCTTTCTGTAGCAAGGACGTAAAGTATCATCCTCACTCTGGGCAGTTCGTAGCTCCCCCGGCATTGGGTTAGTCACAATTGCTTCTGCCTCTTCCGTTCTCGTCTGAGAGCGAGTCTGCATTGCTCCCATATGGATTGGCTCCCTGGGCATTCCCAGAAAGACATACCGGCAACCTAGGATTACTGGAAAAATGGGATCGGTCAATACAGCGGCCTTGATGGTGCCGGTGACGTACCTTGACCGAATCTCCACATTAGCAATGGGCAACTTCATGACTACAGCACTCTTCTGTGCAGGCTGTATCTCCATGGTTTCACCTGTGAATTGTTCTGGATGTACCAGATCCGCAGAAATCACGGCCTCCCCGTCCAGTCCTGTGTCGTATAAACACTCCACTTGACGACCGTTAACCTCTACCAATTCCACTACAGGTGGTTTTTCCTGGTCTGGAGTCTCTTCCTCGGCCTCGACCTGTTCGGTGGGCTCCACCTTAGGTTTCCCGGGGCACACGACGAATTGAGTGTCTCCTGACTTTCCCCTGCAGTCAATAGCATTGTGCGTGTTTGACTTGCAGTGGTTGCACCAGTTCCCTGTCCTAGATTTTCTAGTGCCGGACTTGAGTGAGCTCTCCTGGTGGCGAGCTTCCTTGTTGACCTTGGCATTTTCCGTGACAACCTCCTTGGAAGTCACTTGACATGCTGCGAAGTGAGGGTTCTTAGCCTTCGATTTGAAGTCCCTCGTATTGTGAGAGGGTGACTTACAAATTGAACACCATTTCTCCGACCACGGTCGTTTTGGTGTAGAGCTTGAAGTGCTCTTGCTTCCCTCCTTCTTCTTCTCTGAACTATCCTCTGATTTTTGCACATAAGGTTCCCACTTTTTGGTTCCTGAGCTTTTTGGCTCTCTTCTTGTCATGTTTCTCTTGACTTTTGGTGTTGGTGGAAAGGTTTTCCCCTGCCTCCCCATGTACCTCGACGAATCGTTCTGCTAATTTAGTCACGAGGTCAATACGTTCCGCTCCTTGTTCTCCCAGGAACGTCCTGAGAGGTTTAGACATTTGCTTCTTCAGCTGGTCGACCACCATGAGCTCTTCCAGACTCTCATAGTCATGTGCGAACCCAGCCAAATCCATCCACTTATGGAGATAAGATTTTAGACGCAAACTGTAGGCGGCAAACTGTAGGCGGCAAACAACTCCCCCGGTTCTCGTTTCGCTGCTCGAAATTTTTTCCGGTAGGTATGTGACGTAACCTCGAATCGTTTCAACAGAGCCGTCTTTAACTCGTCATAATTGTTCTCATGTCCTGGTGGCAGGCGAGAATTAACCTCGTAGCCGATCCCGCGTAAACCCTGGGATAGCTTGAGATTCCATTTGTTACGCTCCAGACCCATAGCAACAGACATTGCCTCGAAGCGTTGAAGGTACTGGTCAATCTTCTCTTTGTCCTCCTCGTAGACCGCTAAAGGAAACTTCATAGCATGGTACCCATGTCCACCTACTGGTGTTGAGCCTGGGATGGAGGAACCTCCAACTGCTCCCTCAGTTTCTCCCTTAGATTGACTCTTCAACTCGAGTTCCCTCATCAGGTACTCGTGCTCCCTTTTCTGAGCCTCCTGCTCCGCTTCCCGTTTCCTAGCAGTTTCCTCAACTTCAAGTTTCCTAGCTGCCTGCTCAGCTTCTAATTTCCTAGCTGCTTGCTCAGCTTCAAATTTCCTAGCTGCTTGCTCAGCTTCAAATTTCTTAGCTGCTTGCTCAGCTTCCAATTTCTTAGCTTCTTGTTCCAACTCCATCCTTCTCAATTCCAACTCGGCCTTTCGATCTTCCCGTTCTGCTTGACGATACTCTCTCTCCACTTCCTGTATGTAATCCGTTAGAGCAGAACCCGCCAATCCCATTTCTTCCCCCTTTGCCTTTAATTCTGCAGTGGTTAGTTTAGGGGTGGCCATTTCACAGAGAGGTAAGCTAGCAGGTCGAGTACAATATAAATGCAAATTACTATACAGATATATGAACAAGTACTATAAATCTAGATATTACCACACATAGCGCATTCACTCAGTGACAAGTGTAGAATCAGGACCACAGACCTATGCAGACGTGTGAAGTGTGAACAGGTAAGATATTTGTCCTAACCCCTATCCACATTCACTCTAGCTGGATTCTCCAATATGATATCTCCGTTTTATAACTAAGGATCCCGTGTCAAAAGACCCCGTTGTCAGAAGATCCCACTGTCAAAGGTTCCTGCTTGCAGGAGATCTCGCTGTCCAAGGATTCCGTTTACGGGAGATCCCGCTGTCCAAAGATTTCGTTATCGAGCCCCCAATAATGTCGTGTCCTCCTTTAAAGTGTCGTCCCTGGAGTGAAGAGAGTCAACACCCACATTATAATATTTTTTTGTCTATCAATATCCTGGAGAATCCACCAGCTTCCGTCCATCACACTCCATCAGCCCGTGAACACCTTTTCCTATCACTCTCTCACTGTCGTACTATGCCCCCTCTCATAATTCCCCAACGCAACATACTCAACAACTCTTGCTTCTAAAAATTAATAAAGATTAATTTATTAAAAGAAAAGTGTAACGTATATGAGACGTGTATGCGAAGAAAATGTGTGTCGTGTACTATAACATAAATGTGTATGTCAGCCTTCAAAGTTCAGGATCATAGTGCACACATCATGGCAAGGATTACACGACCTCACACGAGTCAGTACGATAAACCTCACCGAAGTCGTATCCTTCTCTCCAGACATGTCCTCCTCCAGGAACTCTGATGACCATGAGATCTGAATCCCATGTAAATATATAATCCGTGGAAAAAAACTATTATTGTTCCTAACGCAATTGTTCCTAATAGTTTATAGAAACTCCGGCTTCATAATTCCGGCGCAGTGAAAACAAACATGGAACACTGTCCTATTAACAAGACTTTTTGTCTCTTGATAAATGTTCACTAGTTCTCACTATTAAACAGTTAATGTATCTAGAATAAAATGGCTTGCTTTATTCACTAGATATAGTCTGAAAGTTCTGATTTCCTTGATACGTGGAACAACTACACTTCAATGTTTGGTTTCATCTACTGTGAACCTCAGTCCCTACTGATCTAGTTCCACATGGGCTGAACCTCCATCACTTCAGGTGTGTTAACGATTGGTATTCACTCATGTAGGATACATATACCATTAGACTCCACCGAGCAATGTGTATTAACTTCTTCCGTTGCGAAAGTTGCTGGCCCATCTCTCTACATCATAATTTATCCGGGATCGGATGTTACATTGGGTCCGGGTTCTTCATTCCAACCAGAGGAACCTGTAAAATAAATCATACAACTGGTGATAGCCTCCCCGTCACTGATCTCTATTAGATGATCGTGGCCATCGGCCTCGCTCAGGAAATACAGTGATCCTACTCTGTCAGGGACAGATGACTCAACCCATTGGTTATCATCAGGCCAAGACAAGAAAAAAAATATCAACAAACAGAATGCGGAACCCCGTCCACCAGGGACACCTACGGGAATATCCCAATTATTCCTCATTACTCAATTCTCAACTAGTAAAGCTTATCAACACTTCACTAATCTATTAACAACTAACAGAGCCAAGTATCACTTTTCTACTCTAGCTAGATTTCCACTACCAGTGCTAATCATCACACTTTAGTTTTAACAAGGCTACAGCCTATATTAATTAGAACTAATTATAATAGGTTGACTACCTTATGCAAAACCGCCTCGTTCCGGGATGGCTACTACACTTTGCCATAACGACACATGCTAGTTAATATTAAATTAATCTAACACTGTAGAGCTCTCCCACAAACACGTCCATCATAAACCACGGTTTTAGTTCAACTGCCCATCTCCAATCATGGTTTTTGGCAAAACCTCTAAAACTGGTCACGTGACGTGGTTGATGTCCTGCAGGTGTTATTTGGGCATATCATCCATTGTCAAGAATCGATTTTCCCTGGCTTAGTCACTGTCAAAGTTGTCATCAGTTGTTTTGACTCCCCCAACAAACTAACGAGTTACTGTATGATCCCAACAACAGTTGCCAATAACAAGCCGTCAATCTTCTGTCGACTGGTGACAATCACCGCTACCATTTCTGTTTGATGTCGGGAAACTCTATTGACAGACGGACTGTTTCCTGTCCTTAGCTGGCAATTCCGGTTGTCTATGACTGTTGATAAACTGTCAAAGCGATGTATGCATTCATCTCACTTCCGAATGTTCCTATTTCTGTTGACCAGATGTAAATACGTGCAGCTGTAACTATTTACCGTCGTGGGGATTAGGACATCCAATTTGTTTTTACTGTTAGTTAAAATAGTTGTCGCTGGCAGATAGTCCGTTTAATCAGAAAGCCTCTATAATAATCCACTGGTTAAACACAAGGTTATATTTTGTGACATCAAGTTAATTTATGATATTTGATAAATTTTTCCACGATACTTATAAGTTGACATGTATCTGAAGCAATTAAAGAAATAAGGACATTGTTCTATTTTTACAGAGATGAAGGAACAGTACCTAGTATGTCCTATAGTTAAGTCATCATGTGATTTAAACATGGATTATATTAAAGAGGTGAATTTTAAATCTGTTTGTTGGAAGTCTTACATAGATATTACCTATACTGGTTTTGTTGTTAAGATGTATCCATTGTTCTTGAATTTGGGCTTTAAATCTTACAGCCTAACATTCATTCTCAGCACAGATGCATAGGCAACATTTGTCTTTTAACACTTGAGCATATATTTTGTTTTTAATATTTTAGGTGCATTCTGCAGATTATTATAAACGTTATGATACTACTGTTAGGACGGGGCATTCTCCAGGCCCAGGAATAGGAGTATGGAGTGTTTTATTAGACCCCATGACTGCAGGAGCAGCAGTAAATATTATAGCTCTGTCACAAGGAATTGAAGTCAGCCTAACTGATGTTATTTTTGGAGACGTTTGGCTTTGCTCGGGTCAATCAAACATGCAGTTTACAACTATTCAGGTTAGTAAATGTCTGTTCTTGATATTAAGGCTATTTACCATATACAGCATAATAGTTGTCAGGCTTCACTTATAGGAGATGCTAATTTATACTGAGTTGATCCCATTGGAACCCCTTGTAACATCTCTCATGTTAACTAGGTTGCTTGACGCATGGTTGTTCTATGGATGGATACAATAGCTGTATTCCTCTTACCTTCTGCTTGTTTGTGAAAGGTAAATACTAGTTAGTTAGTTAGTCGCTGTTCCAACTTGCGGCAACGGTTCATCCCCATTATGCTCTGTTCCTGTGCCAGTGAATATCACACGAAATGCTCCTCACTGCCCTATGTGAAAATTGGAATAGACATGAGTCTCGACAAGCCAACAGCCCGCACAGGTACACTGTGCATAATGCCGCCGTAAGAATACCAACACAAAAGTCCTCCGTGGAAAATACAGTTCATAGTCGATGGAAGCGGCAGTCAGTAGAAAACCAGCAGCCACATATTACTGCATTAACAGAGGATCGACTTCATTCCCCAGGGATTTATCCCATATGGCGCGGTCCCTTTCGGCAGAGCGGCCCGCTGAAAGCATTGCACAAGTCAAATACTAGTATGTACTATGATAGTAAAAGTGTACCCATAATGCAGCAGAGGGGGATGTAAGGTAATTACAGCACACATTTTGTCTTGGAGATATTGAGAAGTTTTATAAAGCTTTTTGTCCCTCATAATTCAAGGAGCTTGAGTACCTAGACTAGAAAGGCCATAGAAATGTGAAAACCTAAGAAGGGTTTGAGTCCCATGGTTAGCTAAGAAGACCATTATCCAATTAATACACAAGGCAAATTGACACAAAGAATACCATGGACAGACAGAAAAACCAATGACCAAGTACTACAGGAGACAAATGAACATCGTAAGCTGACTGGGGAAATTAGACGAAGACAGTCAACATTTTTTGGACATGTTATGAGAAGAAATGGATTGGAGAACTTAGTGACAACTGGCAAGATCGAGGGGAACAGACCAAGAGGAAGACCGAGAGGAAAATACCTGGATGGCTTGGCCACATGGCATGGACGGGACAGGAACACTGAGCTGATCCACGACACTGGTGATCGAGTGAAATGGCGAGTCATGACCGCCCACGCTTTCCGGCATGGCACATGATTGATTGATTGAAATTGACACAGACAGACAAGTACACACATCAAGACAGTTTTTAATCACATTATATGAAAATCTGGAGAAGATTATAACAACGGGAAGATTGAGTGTTAAGACGTGTTTAAAAAAAAAGAAGAAAATTCTGAATGGAGTGTCAGAGTGTCACAGATGTCAGTCAGCAGACAAAGTTATTAAAAACACAGAAAACAGAAGGTTGTCGAGAAACATAATCACATAATCAATATCCAGCATGGAATGATCATGAGTTGCACCTTTCAAACTATCTATCTCAGTCAGTGTCTGCCATTTATTTTTGTCCACGGATTTATCCATGGTTCATTTATCACAGCTAACTGTATCTAGATGTGGTTCTGCAATTGAATGAATGCTTCTCTAGATTGTAAACACTCTAAGATTAGCTATGAGGGGAAAAAACTGTAGATGTGATAAATAGTTTTTTGTTTAATGTTTTAGCATTAATCAATCTCTTCAAATTATTTGAAAACAACAAAATTATTAAATGAATTAGACATTTATTATTTATTAGCCGATGTGTCAAAATAAAAAATAAAAATAAAGCTGCTGGTAGTCTCCTTTTCACTTGTTATGCACACTTTATTGTATCTGTCATTTATTTAAGATGCTAAATGCTGCAGCAGAAATTGCTGATGCTCACAACTACCCAGATGTCAGAATGATGACGGTGTATGAGAAGACTTCAGGCACTCCCCTCGCTGATTTGCTGAAGATCCAACAGAACTGGACCAGACCTGACAATGGTTTGATAAATATAAGATATATGAATATAGTGGAGTGTCAAAATGGGATATGAGACCTTAAATGATTGGAGGTCTCCATGGTGACGTAGTCAAGCCTCATGCATGGTGCTTCAATTCTGGGTTAATTTTTGGACTCCTCATTTGGTTCATGGGTGAAATTTTAAGAGAAACACATGAGAGTCGTCACTGGAGCTACTGAAGTCGTGCTTTGTGAGATGCTTTCAGTAGGCTGTTCTGCGGAAAGAGATGTAGCCATGGTGCAATGAAGTTGATCCTGTTGCCTTTAAACCTTTCAATGATTGAATAGTTATATAAAGAAAACAAATGGGTTAAAACTGGAATGCCTAAAGTATTAATAATAACATAGGAACATTCTTCAATATGTGAATGGGTACAATTTACTTGGAGCAGTCATAACACAAGATGGAAGATGTTTTGCAGACATTAAAACAAGATTTGCTAAAGCAAAGGCTGCCTTTTGCTAGATGGAAAGCATACCACCAATAAAAAGCTGTAAATTTCAGTGAGCAAATGTTGTTGAAGTGCTATATATATATATATATATATATATATATATATATATATATATATATATATATATATATATATATATATATATATATATATATTATATATATAGTTGTTGTTGGCACCTTGCAGTCTTGACAGACCAAAGTATGTGAGTTGGAATGTGGCCAATATTCCATCACAATGCCTGGGCAGAGCTTCAGAGAAACATGTGGCGCCCAAACGACATGATCCCTCTCTCGACCTATCTTGTGTTATCCAGAGGAATGGGTAACCAATACGTCTGGCACAAGGTAGGCTGCAGACGCTGGCGGCACAGCGTCAACCTCCGAGACCTCGCCACCACGAGCAGGTGGCGAGTGATGGCCAGACCCTGACACCCAAGGGACCCGGCTTAGAGGCGTTCAGCCAAGTCCCCCAAGTGAGGGCCTCGTACGAGCCCGGACCGTAGGGGCGCGCACATCTGTCAATCACAAGTGTCCGGTCCTGTGTAAAGCGTGCACTATCCTCAGACTCTCCACCTGACTTTAGCGGACCCCGCGACCAGCGGGAATAGGCCCGCCAGAGCTACCGCAGGGGATATTGCTTGTCTATTGCGAGCAAATCCCCCGTCCTTACACTGTGCGGATCTCGCGACCGGCGAGAATAGGCCCGCCGGAGATTATGCTCGTCTGCTGCGAACAAATCTCTACCGAGAGACTGAATAAGTAAAGAAACGATAAAAGTAGTGGTATTTCAATTGCGCTTGCGCTCCCACCTATGCTACACCCTTCATGTGTCTTCACAAAGTCGGACTAGAGTCAAGCTCAACAGGGTCTATATATCTATACTGTGGTATACTTGCGAAACATTAACACTAAAAAATAAATATCTAAAACAGTGGAAATGTGGTTTCTGAGGAGAGTGCAAAGAATACCATGGATGGACAGAAAAACAAATGAGGCAGTTCTTCAAGAAACAAACCAAAACTAAATTAGACAGGGAAATTAGATGCAAACAGTCAATATTTTGTTGTTACATAATGATACTGTTCCCCTTCAGCACATACTTTAATAAGAAGCTTTGTCACTGCATATGCCTCAAGTACTTTGTTTCACCTTGATCTTATTCAGCAATGTTTTCCTTTGTTCCAGTTTTTCTAAAACTTCTTTATTTTTCTTTTCTGGTCATGATATTCCTCCTATCTGTCAACATAATCACAATTTTAAAGCTTCAATTTCCCCTCACATTGGTCAATCATGCCCATGTTACTGCATTATACAGTAATGAAGAGTATGCTGCAACATTTGATAACTCTTTAATCTGGTTTTATAACTTAGCTGTTCTGATATGAGAAAGTGTTTCACATTTGCCATTCCTATTCTCTTTATTTTAAAAATCTCTGCCTCATACCTACCATCATAAATAGAGTACTGAAATACGTATCATATCGAAGCTGTTCTTCTGTATGGTAGTGGATCTTAGAATCTATAGGAAGAGCTTGAACTGAGACAAATATTGCAATGATACCTGGAAGAGGCTAATCAAAGTAGAACATTATACTCCCTGGTCGAGGGGTTAGCAGCTTTCTCCGTAACCCCGAATACTCTCGTGGTTGATGTGAGCGCACGAGAATTGGAAGCCGTTCGAGTCGCGCCAGTGACTTATGAGAGTATGGATCCGGTCGCTCAGAAAGCAATGGCAAACTACTGAGCGTAATCTTGCCAAGAAATCAACAATCAGCTGAAAGATGCTGATGTTGACAGCGATGTCCTGTAAAGGATATGTAAAACATTTAACATAAGACAAATAATTTGCTTTGGTTATATAATGAGAAGAGAGGCATTGGAAAATATTGCATCAACTGGAGAGATTAGTGGTAGAAGAGTCAGAGGCATACTGAGAGAAATGATGCTTGATGGTCCATGACAATGGCACAGAGCAATGTCAGCAGTAGAATTGATCCAGAACACCCAGGATTGAGATCTGTAAAGATACACAAGCACCTTTGACATTTGACAATTCACATGACGATGATAATGACTGCCTTCGTAAAGTAAGATGAATAGACTATTAATAAACTAAATATTAAGCCAAATATGATAGGAGCTATCGTCGCTGATAATTATATCAGTCCATGTTATAGGCTAAGCATTTATATCCCCAATATAGACAACTAGAAACATAGACAATATTGGGCTAGAATTATGCCCCAGATTAGGGTTGGCATCAGATCCCCAATACAGGACTAGCAGTTGAAAATATCAGGGCTACATCACAGGAAAATATAAGACTAGCATTATATGATCAATATATTAGCACACATGCCAATATAGGGCTAGCATCACAGACCCCGAATTAGGACTAGGCATTATATCCCCCACTATAGGACTAGCATCACAGGCCCCAGAGATAGACTAGGCATGTATCCCAAATATATGGCTAGAATCACATCACAATAAGACTGAAGATCATCCCCAAGAAGAATGGAAGAATCACATCCCCAATAAGAGAAGCATCACATCCCCAATATAGGAAAGCATCAGATCCCCAATATAGGGAAGCCATTATAGCCCAATTAGGCACTAGCATAACTATCCTACTGATGTTAGGGCTAGCATACATACCCAATGTATATAGCATCAAATCCCCAATAATAGACTAGCATACATCCCAATAGTATAGTGGCCAGCATTATATCCTCCTGTAGGTTACCATCAAAGCTCTAATATAGGGCGGCATTACACATACACAATAGTAGGACTAGATAAATCCCCTGTATGAGGCTAGCATCACATCCATAATATAGGGCGGCATTATACACCAATATAAGAGCTAGCCATCACATTTCAAGTAGTAGAGCTAAGCATTATATCCCCGATATAGACTTGATTATATGCCCCAGAATAGTGACTAGTATTATATCCCAACTAGGGCAGCAGTTTATATCCCCAATAATACATCTAGCCTTATTTCCCTTGAATATATGGGGCTAAAGCATTATACCCAATATGAGCTAAGCATTATCACCTTGATAAAGGACTAGTTTATATCCCCATGTATAAGCTAGCATTTTTTTCAATATCCCCGAATTATGATTAGCATTATATAACCAAGATAGGCTGCATGCTTCCCCTATTAAAGGGTAGGACATATCAGTAAGGACTAGGCATTATATGCCCCATATAGGGCCAGACATTATAGTCCCCGATAAATGCTAGCATTATATCCCAAATATAGGGCTAGCATCATATCCCCAAATATAGGACTAGCACATTATATCCCAATATAGAGCTAGCATTATATCCCCGATAAGGCTACTATCCCGAAATAGAATAGCATTAATGGGGGAATATAGAGGTAGCATATATCCCCGATCTAGGTCGGCATTCATACCACAATGATAGGATTAGCATTATATCCCCAACACAGATGCTAGCATTATAGTCCCCAATAGAACTAGCATTATACCCCCAATATAGAGCATAGCATTTATCCCCAATATACAGTAGCATCATATGGAGAAATAGAATAGCATTTATCCCCATATAGACGAGCATGAATATTTGGGTATAGAGCTAGCATTATATCCCCAATATAGAGATGGCATTATATCCCCAAAATAGATGCTAGCATTATAGTCACGAGATAGAGCTACATTATATCCCGATATAGGAAGCATTTATCCCAAATATAGAGCTAGCATTATATCCCCAATATAGAGCTAGCATATATCCCGAATAAAGGGTTATAGCGAGTTCTAATCATCCTGAATATAGACTAGAACACATGCCCCATATAGACTAGATTATTCCCATATATGGCTAGAATCACATCCCCAATATGAGCTAGCATTAATGACCATTAAAGAGAAGGATTATATCCCCAATATAGGAAGCATTATATGCCCCAATAAAGAAGATTATACCAAATATAGGGCTAGCATTATATCCCAATATAGAGCTAGCATTATATACCAATATAGGACTAGCATTAATCCCCAGTATAGAGCTAGCATTATATCTCCATATAGGACTAGCATTAATCCCAATATAGAACAAGCATTATATCCCCAATATAGAGCTAGCATAACATCCCCAAATAGGACTAGCATTAATCCCCAATATAGGCTAGCATAATCCCCAATATAGGGCTAGCAAATTCCCCGATATAGGCTAGCATATATCCCCAATATAGGGCTAACATCACATCCCCAATATAGAGCTAGCATCATATCCCCAATATAGAGCTAGCATATATCCCCAATATAGGGCTAGTATTAATCCCATATAGAGCTAGCATTATATCCCCCAATATAGGAGCTAGCATATATCCCCACATATAGGGCTAGCATCACATCCCAATATAGGGCTAGCAATCACATCCCCAATATAGGCTAGCATTATATCCCCCAATATAGGCTAGCATATATCCCCAATATAGGGCTAGCATCACATCCCAATATAGGACTAGCATTATCATCCCCAATATAGGACTAGCATTATATCCCCCAATATAGAGCTAGCATCACATCCCCAATATAGGGACTAGCATTATATCCCCAATATAGGGCTAGCATCACTATCCCCAATATAGGACTAGCATCACTATCCCCAATATTAGGGCTAGCATCACATCCCCAATATAGGACTAGCATTATATCCCCAATATTAGGGCTAGCATCACATCCCCAATATAGGGCTAGCATCACATCCCCAATATAGGGCTAGCATCACATCCCCAATATAGGGACTAGCATATATCCCCAATATAGGGCTAGCATCACATCCCCAATATATTGCTAACATCACATCCCCAATATAGGACTAGCATTATATCCCCGATATAGGGCTAGCATCACATCCCCAATATAGGGCTAGCATTATATCCCCGATATAGGGCTAGCATCACATCTCCAATATAGGACTAGCATTATATCCCCAATTTAGGGCTAGCATCACATCCCCAATATAGGACTAGCATTAATCCCCGAATAATAGGGCTAGCATCACATCCCCAATATAGGACTAGCATTATATCCCCAATATAGGGCTAGCATCACATCCCCAATATAGGACTAGCATTCATATCCCCGATATAGGGCTAGCATCACATCCCCAATATAGGGCTAGCATCACATCCCCCAATATAGGGCTAGCATTATATCCCCAATATAGGGCTAGCATCACATCTCCCAATATAGGACTAGCATTATATCCCCAATATAGGGCTAGCATTATATCCCCAATATAGGGCTAGAATCACATCCCCCAATATAGGACTAGCATTATATCCCCAATATAGGGCTAGCATCAACATCCCCAATATAGGACTAGCATTATATCCCCAATATAGGGCTAGCATCACATCCCCAATATAGGACTAGCATTATATCCCCAATATAGGGCTAGCATCACATCCCCAATATAGGGCTAGCATCACATCCCCAATATAGGGACTAGCATTATATCCCCAATATAGGGCTAGCATCACATCCCCAATATAGGACTAGCATTATATCCCCAATATAGGTCTAGCATCACATCCCCAATATAGGGCTAGCATCACATCCCCAATATAGGCTAGCATCACATCCCCAATATAGGGCTAGCATCACATCCCCAATATAGGACTAGCATCACATCCCCAATATAGGGCTAGCATTATATCCCCAATTTAGGCTAGCATCACATCCCCAATATAGGGCTAGCATCACATACCCCAATATAGGACTAGCATCACATCCCCAATATAGGACTAGCATCACATCCCCAATATAGGGCTAGCATTATATCCCCAATTTAGGGACTAGCCATCACATCCCCAATATAGGGCTAACATCACATCCCCAATATAGGGCTAGCATCACATCCCCAATATAGGGCTAGCATTATATTCCCAATATAGGGCTAGCATCATATCCCCAATATAGGGCTAGCATCACATCCCCAATATAGGACTAGCATTATATCCCCGATATAGGACTAGCATTATATCCCCAATATAGGACTAGTATTATATCCCCAATATAGGGCTAGCATTATATCCCCGAATATAGGCTAGCATTATATCCCCAATATAGGGCTAGCATCATATCCCCAATATAGGACTAGCATTATATCCCCAATATAGAGCTAGCATTATATCCCCGATATAGGGCTAGCATCATATCCCCGATATAGGACTAGCATTATATCCCCAATATAGAGCTAGCATATATCCCCGATATAGGGCTAGCATCATATCAACGATATAGGGACTAGCATTATATCCCCAATATAGAGCTAGCATTATATCCCCGATATAGGACTAGCATTATACCCCCAATATAGAGCTAGCATTATATCCCCAATATAGAGCTAGCATCATATCCCCGATATAGGGACTAGCATTATATCCCCAATATAGAGCTAGCATTATATCCCCGATATAGAGCTAGCATTATATCCCCGATATAGGACTAGCATTATATCCCCAATATAGAGCTAGCATTATATCCCCAATATAGAGCTAGCATTATATCCCGATATAGGGCTAGCATTATATCCCCAATATAGGGCTAGCATCATATCCCCAATATAGAGCTAGCATTATATCCCCGATATAGAGCTAGCATTATATCCCCAAATATAGAGCTAGGCATTATATCCCCAATATAGGACTAGCATTATATCCCCAATAAAGAGCTAGCATTATATCCCCGATATAGGGCTAGCATTATATCCCCAATATAGAGCTAGCATTATATACCCAATATAGGACTAGCATTATATCCCCAGTATAGAGCTAGCATTATATCTCCGATATAGGACTAGCATTATATCCCCAATATAGAACAGCATTATATCCCCCAATATAGAGCTAGCATTATATCCCCAATATAGGACTAGCATTATATCCCAATATAGGACTAGCATTATATCCCCTATATAGGGCTAGCATTATATCCCCGATATAGGCTAGCATTATATCCCCAATATAGAGCTAGCATTATATCCCCAATATAGAGCTAGCATTATATCCCCAATATAGAGCTAGCATTATATCCCCAATATAGAGCTAGTCTTATATCCCCAATATAGAGCTAGCATTATATCCCCAATATAGAGCTAGCATTATATCCCCAACATAGGGCTAGCATTATATCCCCAATATAGAGCTAGCATTATATCCCCAATATAGAGCTAGCATTATATCCCCAATATAGAGCTAGTCTTATATCCCCAATATAGAGCTAGCATTATATCCCCAATATAGAGCTAGCATTATATCCCCAACATAGGGCTAGCATTATATCCCCAATATAGAGCTAGCATTATATCCCCGATATAGGGCTAGCATTATATCCCCAATATAGAGCTAGCATTATATCCCGATATAGGACTAGCATTATATCCCCAATATAGGGCTAGCATCACATCCCCAGTATAGGACTAGCATCACATCCCCAATATAGAGCTAGCATCACATCCCCAATATAGGGCTAGCATCACATCCCCAATATAGGGCTAGCATCACATCCCCAATATAGGACTAGCATCACATCCCCAATATAGGGCTAACATCACATCCCCAATATAGGGCTAACATCACATCCCCAATATAGGGCAAGCATTATATCCCCGATATAGGGCTAGCATCACATCCCCAATATAGGGCTAGCATTATATCCCCGATATAGGGCTAGCATCACATCTCCAATATAGGACTAGCATTATATCCCCAATATAGGGCTAGCATCACATCCCCAATATAGGACTAGCATTATATCCCCGATATAGGGCTAGCATCACATCCCCAATATAGGGACTAGCATTATATCCCCGATATAGGGCTAGCATCACATCCCCAATATAGGGCTAGCATTATATCCCCGATATAGGGCTAGCATCACATCCCCAATATAGGGCTAGCATCACATCCCCAATATAGGGCTAGCATTATATCCCCAATATAGGGCTAGCATCACATCTCCCAATATAGGACTAGCATCTACTATCCCCAATATAGGGCTAGCATATATCCCCAATATAGGGCTAGAATCACATCCCCAATATAGGACTAGCATTATATCCCCAATATAGGGCTAGCATCACATCCCCAATATAGGACTAGCATTATATCCCCAATATAGGGCTAGCATCACATCCCCAATATAGGACTAGCATTATATCCCCAATATAGGGCTAGCATCACATCCCCAATATAGGGCTAGCATCACATCCCCAATATAGGACTAGCATTATATCCCCAATATAGGGCTAGCATCACATCCCCAATATAGGGTAGCATCATATCCCCAATATAGGGCTAGCATCACATCCCCAATATAGGGCTAGCATCATATCCCCAATATAGGGCTAGCATCACATCCCCAATATAGGGCTAGCATCACATCCCCAATATAGGACTAGCATCACATCCCAATATAGGGGCTAGCATTATATCCCCAATTTAGGACTAGCATCACATCCCCAATATAGGGCTAGCATCACAACCCAATATAGGACTAGCATCACATCCCCAATATAGGACTAGCATCACATCCCCAATATAGGGCTAGCATTATATCCCCAATTTAGGGACTACCATCACATCCCAAATATAGGGCTAGCATCACATACCCAATATAGGACTAGCATCACATCCCCAATATAGGGCTAGCATCACATCCCCAATATAGGGCTAGCATTATATCCCCAATATAGGGCTAGCATCACATCCCCAATATAGGACTAGCATTATATCCCCGATATAGGACTAGCATTATATCCCCAATATAGGACTAGTATTATATCCCCAATATAGGGCTAGCATTATATCCCCGATATAAGGCTAGCATTATATCCCCAATATAGGGCTAGCATCATATCCCCAATATAGGACTAGCATTATATCCCCAATATAGAGCTAGCATTATATCCCCAATATAGGACTAGCATTATATCCCCAATATAGGGCTAGCATCACATCCCCAATATAGGACTAGCATTATATCCCCAATATAGGGCTAGCATCACATCCCCAATATAGGACTAGCATTATATCCCCAATATAGGGCTAGCATCACATCCCCAATATAGGGCTAGCATCACATCCCCGATATAGGACTAGCATTATATCCCCAATATAGAGCTAGCATTATATCCCTGATATAGAGCTAGCATTATATCCCCAATATAGAGCTAGCATTATATCCCCAATATAGAGCTAGCATTATATCCCCGATATAGAGCTAGCATTATATCCCCGATATAGGACTAGCATTATATCCCCAATATAGAGCTAGCATTATATCCCCAATATAGAGCTAGCATTATATCCCCGATATAGGGCTAGCATTATATCCCCAATATAGGGCTAGCATCACATCCCCAATATAGAGCTAGCATTATATCCCCGATATACGGCTAGCATCATATCCCCAATATAGAGCTAGCATTATATCCCCGATATAGAGCTAGCATTATATCCCCAATATAGAGCTAGCATTATATCCCCAATATAGGACTAGCATTATATCCCCAATAAAGAGATAGCATTATATCCCCGATATAGGGCTAGCATTATATCCCCAATATAGAGCTAGCATTATATACCCAATATAGGACTAGCATTATATCCCCAGTATAGAGCTAGCATTATATCTCCGATATAGGACTAGCATTATATCCCCAATATAGAACAAGCATTATATCCCCAATATAGAGCTAGCATTATATCCCCAATATAGGACTAGCATTATATCCCCAATATAGGACTAGCATTATATCCCCTATATAGGGCTAGCATTATATCCCCGATATAGGGCTAGCATTATATCCCCAATATAGAGCTAGCATTATATCCCCAATATAGAGCTAGCATTATATCCCAATATAGAGCTAGCAATTATATCCCCAATATAGAGCTAGTCTTATATCCCCAATATAGAGCTAGCATTATATCCCCAATATAGAGCTAGCATTATATCCCCAACATAGGGCTAGCATTATATCCCCAATATAGAGCTAGCATTATATCCCCAATATAGAGCTAGCATTATATCCCCAATATAGAGCTAGTCTTATATCCCCAATATAGAGCTAGCATTATATCCCCAATATAGAGCTAGCATTATATCCCCAACATAGGGCTAGCATTATATCCCCAATATAGAGCTAGCATTATATCCCCGATATAGGGCTAGCATTATATCCCCAATATAGAGCTAGCATTATATCCCCGATATAGGACTAGCATTATATCCCCAATATAGGGCTAGCATCACATCCCCAATATAGGACTAGCATTATATCCCCAATATAGGGCTAGCATCACATCCCCAATATAGGGCTAGCATCACATCCCCAATATAGGGCTAGCATCACATCCCCAATATAGGACTAGCATTATATCCCCAATATAGGGCTAGCATCACATCCTCAATATAGGGCTAGCATCACATCCCCAATATAGGGCAAGCATTATATCCCCGATATAGGGCTAGCATCACATCCCCAATATAGGGCTAGCATTATATCCCGATATAGGGCTAGCATCACATCTCCAATATAGGACTAGCATTATATCCCCAATTTAGGGCTAGCATCACATCCCCAATATAGGACTAGCATTATATCCCCGATATAGGGCTAGCATCACATCCCCAATATAGGACTAGCATTATATCCCCAATATAGGGCTAGCATCACATCCCCAATATAGGACTAGCATTATATCCCCGATATAGGGCTAACATCACATCCCCAATATAGGGCTAGCATCACATCCCCAATATAGGGCTAGCATTATATCCCCAATATAGGGCTAGCATCACATCCGCAATATAGGACTAGCATTATATCCCCAATATAGGGCTAGCATTATATCCCCAATATAGGGCTAGAATCACATCCCCAATATAGGACTAGCATTATATCCCCAATATAGGGCTAGCATCACATCCCCAATATAGGACTAGCATTATATCCCCAATATAGGGCTAGCATCACATCCCCAATATAGGACTAGCATTATATCCCCAATATAGGGCTAGCATCACATCCCCAATATAGGGCTAGCATCACATCCCCAATATAGGACTAGCATTATATCCCCAATATAGGGCTAGCATCACATCCCCAATATAGGACTAGCATTATATCCCCAATATAGGTCTAGCATCACATCCCCAATATAGGGCTAGCATCACATCCCCAATATAGGGCTAGCATCACATCCCCAATATAGGGCTAGCATCACATCCCCAATATAGGACTAGCATCACATCCCCAATATAGGGCTAGCATTATATCCCCAATTTAGGACTAGCATCACATCCCCAATATAGGGCTAGCATCACATACCCAATATAGGACTAGCATCACATCCCCAATATAGGACTAGCATCACATCCCCAATATAGGGCTAGCATTATATCCCCAATTAGGACTACCATCACATCCCCAATATAGGGCTAGCATCACATACCCAATATAGGACTAGCATCACATCCCCAATATAGGGCTAGCATCACATCCCCAATATAGGGCTAGCATTATATCCCCAATATAGGGCTAGCATCACATCCCCAATATAGGACTAGCATTATATCCCCGATATAGGACTAGCATTATATCCCCAATATAGGACTAGTATTATATCCCCAATATAGGGCTAGCATTATATCCCCGATATAAGGCTAGCATTATATCCCCAATATAGGGCTAGCATCATATCCCCAATATAGAGCTAGCATTATATCCCCGATATAGAGCTAGCATTATATCCCCAATATAGAGCTAGCATCATATCCCCGATATAGGACTAGCATTATATCCCCAATATAGAGCTAGCATTATATCCCCGATATAGAGCTAGCATTATATCCCCGATATAGGACTAGCATTATATCCCCAATATAGAGCTAGCATTATATCCCCAATATAGAGCTAGCATTATATCCCCGATATAGGGCTAGCATTATATCCCCAATATAGGGCTAGCATCACATCCCCAATATAGAGCTAGCATTATATCCCCGATATACGGCTAGCATCATATCCCCAATATAGAGCTAGCATTATATCCCCGATATAGAGCTAGCATTATATCCCCAATATAGAGCTAGCATTATATCCCCAATATAGGACTAGCATTATATCCCCAATAAAGAGCTAGCATTATATCCCCGATATAGGGCTAGCATTATATCCCCAATATAGAGCTAGCATTATATACCCAATATAGGACTAGCATTATATCCCCAGTATAGAGCTAGCATTATATCTCCGATATAGGACTAGCATTATATCCCCAATATAGAACAAGCATTATATCCCCAATATAGAGCTAGCATTATATCCCCAATATAGGACTAGCATTATATCCCCAATATAGGACTAGCATTATATCCCCTATATAGGGCTAGCATTATATCCCCGATATAGGGCTAGCATTATATCCCCAATATAGAGCTAGCATTATATCCCCAATATAGAGCTAGCATTATATCCCCAATATAGAGCTAGCATTATATCCCCAATATAGAGCTAGTCTTATATCCCCAATATAGAGCTAGCATTATATCCCCAATATAGAGCTAGCATTATATCCCCAACATAGGGCTAGCATTATATCCCCAATATAGAGCTAGCATTATATCCCCAATATAGAGCTAGCATTATATCCCCAATATAGAGCTAGTCTTATATCCCCAATATAGAGCTAGCATTATATCCCCAATATAGAGCTAGCATTATATCCCCAACATAGGGCTAGCATTATATCCCCAATATAGAGCTAGCATTATATCCCCGATATAGGGCTAGCATTATATCCCCAATATAGAGCTAGCATTATATCCCCGATATAGGACTAGCATTATATCCCCAATATAGGGCTAGCATCACATCCCCAATATCGGACTAGCATTATATCCCCAATATAGGGCTAGCATCACATCCCCAATATAGGGCTAGCATCACATCCCCAATATAGGGCTAGCATCACATCCCCAATATAGGACTAGCATTATATCCCCAATATAGGGCTAGCATCACATCCTCAATATAGGGCTAGCATCACATCCCCAATATAGGGCAAGCATTATATCCCCGATATAGGGCTAGCATCACATCCCCAATATAGGGCTAGCATTATATCCCCGATATAGGGCTAGCATCACATCTCCAATATAGGACTAGCATTATATCCCCAATTTAGGGCTAGCATCACATCCCCAATATAGGACTAGCATTATATCCCCGATATAGGGCTAGCATCACATCCCCAATATAGGACTAGCATTATATCCCCAATATAGGGCTAGCATCACATCCCCAATATAGGACTAGCATTATATCCCCGATATAGGGCTAGCATCACATCCCCAATATAGGGCTAGCATCACATCCCCAATATAGGGCTAGCATTATATCCCCAATATAGGGCTAGCATCACATCTCCAATATAGGACTAGCATTATATCCCCAATATAGGGCTAGCATTATATCCCCAATATAGGGCTAGAATCACATCCCCAATATAGGACTAGCATTATATCCCCAATATAGGGCTAGCATCACATCCCCAATATAGGACTAGCATTATATCCCCAATATAGGGCTAGCATCACATCCCCAATATAGGACTAGCATTATATCCCCAATATAGGGCTAGCATCACATCCCCAATATAGGGCTAGCATCACATCCCCAATATAGGACTAGCATTATATCCCCAATATAGGGCTAGCATCACATCCCCAATATAGGACTAGCATTATATCCCCAATATAGGTCTAGCATCACATCCCCAATATAGGGCTAGCATCACATCCCCAATATAGGGCTAGCATCACATCCCCAATATAGGGCTAGCATCACATCCCCAATATAGGACTAGCATCACATCCCCAATATAGGGCTAGCATTATATCCCCAATTTAGGACTAGCATCACATCCCCAATATAGGGCTAGCATCACATACCCAATATAGGACTAGCATCACATCCCCAATATAGGACTAGCATCACATCCCCAATATAGGGCTAGCATTATATCCCCAATTTAGGACTACCATCACATCCCCAATATAGGGCTAGCATCACATACCCAATATAGGACTAGCATCACATCCCCAATATAGGGCTAGCATCACATCCCCAATATAGGGCTAGCATTATATCCCCAATATAGGGCTAGCATCACATCCCCAATATAGGACTAGCATTATATCCCCGATATAGGACTAGCATTATATCCCCAATATAGGACTAGTATTATATCCCCAACATAGGGCTAGCATTATATCCCCAATATAGAGCTAGCATTATATCCCCGATATAGGGCTAGCATTATATCCCCAATATAGAGCTAGCATTATATCCCCGATATAGGACTAGCATTATATCCCCAATATAGAGCTAGCATCGTATCCCCGATATAGGACTAGCATTATATCCCCAATATAGAGCTAGCATTATATCCCCGATATAGGGCTAGCATCATATCCCCGATATAGGACTAGCATTATATCCCCAATATAGGGCTAGCATTATATCCCCGATATAAGGCTAGCATTATATCCCCAATATAGGGCTAGCATCATATCCCCAATATAGGACTAGCATTATATCCCCAATATAGAGCTAGCATTATATCCCCGATATAGGGCTAGCATCATATCCCCGATATAGGACTAGCATTATATCCCCAATATAGAGCTAGCATATATCCCCGATATAGGGCTAGCATCATATCCCCGATATAGGACTAGCATTATATCCCCAATATAGAGCTAGCATTATATCCCCGATATAGAACTAGCATTATACCCCCAATATAGAGCTAGCATTATATCCCCAATATAGAGCTAGCATCATATCCCCGATATAGGACTAGCATTATATCCCCAATATAGAGCTAGCATTATATCCCTGATATAGAGCTAGCATTATATCCCCAATATAGAGCTAGCATTATATCCCCAATATAGAGCTAGCATTATATCCCCGATATAGAGCTAGCATTATATCCCCGATATAGGACTAGCATTATATCCCCAATATAGAGCTAGCATTATATCCCCAATATAGAGCTAGCATTATATCCCCGATATAGGGCTAGCATTATATCCCCAATATAGGGCTAGCATCACATCCCCAATATAGAGCTAGCATTATATCCCCGATATACGGCTAGCATCATATCCCCAATATAGAGCTAGCATTATATCCCCGATATAGAGCTAGCATTATATCCCCAATATAGAGCTAGCATTATATCCCCAATATAGGACTAGCATTATATCCCCAATAAAGAGCTAGCATTATATCCCCGATATAGGGCTAGCATTATATCCCCAATATAGAGCTAGCATTATATACCCAATATAGGACTAGCATTATATCCCCAGTATAGAGCTAGCATTATATCTCCGATATAGGACTAGCATTATATCCCCAATATAGAACAAGCATTATATCCCCAATATAGAGCTAGCATTATATCCCCAATATAGGACTAGCATTATATCCCCAATATAGGACTAGCATTATATCCCCTATATAGGGCTAGCATTATATCCCCGATATAGGGCTAGCATTATATCCCCAATATAGAGCTAGCATTATATCCCCAATATAGAGCTAGCATTATATCCCCAATATAGAGCTAGCATTATATCCCCAATATAGAGCTAGTCTTATATCCCCAATATAGAGCTAGCATTATATCCCCAATATAGAGCTAGCATTATATCCCCAACATAGGGCTAGCATTATATCCCCAATATAGAGCTAGCATTATATCCCCAATATAGAGCTAGCATTATATCCCCAATATAGAGCTAGTCTTATATCCCCAATATAGAGCTAGCATTATATCCCCAATATAGAGCTAGCATTATATCCCCAACATAGGGCTAGCATTATATCCCCAATATAGAGCTAGCATTATATCCCCGATATAGGGCTAGCATTATATCCCCAATATAGAGCTAGCATTATATCCCCGATATAGGACTAGCATTATATCCCCAATATAGGGCTAGCATCACATCCCCAATATAGGACTAGCATTATATCCCCAATATAGGGCTAGCATCACATCCCCAATATAGGGCTAGCATCACATCCCCAATATAGGGCTAGCATCACATCCCCAATATAGGACTAGCATTATATCCCCAATATAGGGCTAGCATCACATCCTCAATATAGGGCTAGCATCACATCCCCAATATAGGGCAAGCATTATATCCCCGATATAGGGCTAGCATCACATCCCCAATATAGGGCTAGCATTATATCCCCGATATAGGGCTAGCATCACATCTCCAATATAGGACTAGCATTATATCCCCAATTTAGGGCTAGCATCACATCCCCAATATAGGACTAGCATTATATCCCCGATATAGGGCTAGCATCACATCCCCAATATAGGACTAGCATTATATCCCCAATATAGGGCTAGCATCACATCCCCAATATAGGACTAGCATTATATCCCCGATATAGGGCTAGCATCACATCCCCAATATAGGGCTAGCATCACATCCCCAATATAGGGCTAGCATTATATCCCCAATATAGGGCTAGCATCACATCTCCAATATAGGACTAGCATTATATCCCCAATATAGGGCTAGCATTATATCCCCAATATAGGGCTAGAATCACATCCCCAATATAGGACTAGCATTATATCCCCAATATAGGGCTAGCATCACATCCCCAATATAGGACTAGCATTATATCCCCAATATAGGGCTAGCATCACATCCCCAATATAGGACTAGCATTATATCCCCAATATAGGGCTAGCATCACATCCCCAATATAGGGCTAGCATCACATCCCCAATATAGGACTAGCATTATATCCCCAATATAGGGCTAGCATCACATCCCCAATATAGGACTAGCATTATATCCCCAATATAGGTCTAGCATCACATCCCCAATATAGGGCTAGCATCACATCCCCAATATAGGGCTAGCATCACATCCCCAATATAGGGCTAGCATCACATCCCCAATATAGGACTAGCATCACATCCCCAATATAGGGCTAGCATTATATCCCCAATTTAGGACTAGCATCACATCCCCAATATAGGGCTAGCATCACATACCCAATATAGGACTAGCATCACATCCCCAATATAGGACTAGCATCACATCCCCAATATAGGGCTAGCATTATATCCCCAATTTAGGACTACCATCACATCCCCAATATAGGCTAGCATCACATACCCAATATAGGACTAGCATCACATCCCCAATATAGGGCTAGCATCACATCCCCAATATAGGGCTAGCATTATATCCCCAATATAGGGCTAGCATCACATCCCCAATATAGGACTAGCATTATATCCCCGATATAGGACTAGCATTATATCCCCAATATAGGACTAGTATTATATCCCCAATATAGGGCTAGCATTATATCCCCGATATAAGGCTAGCATTATATCCCCAATATAGGGCTAGCATCATATCCCCAATATAGGACTAGCATTATATCCCCAATATAGAGCTAGCATTATATCCCCGATATAGGGCTAGCATCATATCCCCGATATAGGACTAGCATTATATCCCCAATATAGAGCTAGCATATATCCCCGATATAGGGCTAGCATCATATCAACGATATAGGACTAGCATTATATCCCCAATATAGAGCTAGCATTATATCCCCGATATAGGACTAGCATTATACCCCCAATATAGAGCTAGCATTATATCCCCAATATAGAGCTAGCATCATATCCCCGATATAGGACTAGCATTATATCCCCAATATAGAGCTAGCATTATATCCCCGATATAGAGCTAGCATTATATCCCCGATATAGGACTAGCATTATATCCCCAATATAGAGCTAGCATTATATCCCCAATATAGAGCTAGCATTATATCCCCGATATAGGGCTAGCATTATATCCCCAATATAGGGCTAGCATCATATCCCCAATAGAGCTAGCATTATAATCCCCGATATACGGCTAGCATTATATCCCCAATATAGAGCTAGCATTATATCCCCGATATAGAGCTAGCATTATATCCCCAATATAGAGCTAGCATTATATCCCCAATATAGGACTAGCATTATATCCCCAATAAAGAGCTAGCATTATATACCCCGATATAGGGCTAGCATTATATCCCCAATATAGAGCTAGCATTATATACCCAATATAGGACTAGCATTATATCCCCAGTATAGAACTAAGCATTATATCCCCGATATAGGACTAGCATTATATCCCCAATATAGAACTAAGCATTATATCCCCAATATATAGACTAGCATTATATCCCCAATATAGGACTAGCATTATATCCCAATATAGGACTAGCATTATATCCCCTATATAGGGCTAGCATTATATCCCCGATATAGGGCTAGCATTATATCCCCAATATAGAGCTAGCATTATATCCCCAATATAGAGCTAGCATTATATCCCCAATATAGAGCTAGCATTATATCCCCAATATAGAGCTAGTCTTATATCCCCAATATAGAGCTAGCATTATATCCCCAATATAGAGCTAGCATTATATCCCCAACATAGGGCTAGCATTATATCCCCAATATAGAGCTAGCATTATATCCCCAATATAGAGCTAGCATTATATCCCCAATATAGAGCTAGTCTTATATCCCCAATATAGAGCTAGCATTATATCCCCAATATAGAGCTAGCATTATATCCCCAACATAGGGCTAGCATTATATCCCCAATATAGAGCTAGCATTATATCCCCGATATAGGGCTAGCATTATATCCCCAATATAGAGCTAGCATTATATCCCCGATATAGGACTAGCATTATATCCCCAATATAGGGCTAGCATCACATCCCCAATATAGGACTAGCATTATATCCCCAATATAGGGCTAGCATCACATCCCCAATATAGGACTAGCATTATATCCCCAATATAGGGCTAGCATCACATCCTCAATATAGGGCTAGCATCACATCCCCAATATAGGGCAAGCATTATATCCCCGATATAGGACTAGCATTATATCCCCGATATAGGGCTAGCATCACATCCCCAATATAGGGCTAGCATCACATCCCCAATATAGGGCTAGCATTATATCCCCAATATAGGGCTAGCATCACATCTCCAATATAGGACTAGCATTATATCCCCAATATAGGGCTAGCATTATATCCCCAATATAGGGCTAGAATCACATCCCCAATATAGGACTAGCATTATATCCCCAATATAGGGCTAGCATCACATCCCCAATATAGGACTAGCATTATATCCCCAATATAGGGCTAGCATCACATCCCCAATATAGGACTAGCATTATATCCCCAATATAGGGCTAGCATCACATCCCCAATATAGGGCTAGCATCACATCCCCAATATAGGACTAGCATTATATCCCCAATATAGGGCTAGCATCACATCCCCAATATAGGACTAGCATTATATCCCCAATATAGGGCTAGCATCACATCCCCAATATAGGACTAGCATTATATCCCCAATATAGGGCTAGCATCACATCCCCAATATAGGGCTAGCATCACATCCCCAATATAGGGCTAGCATCACATCCCCAATATAGGACTAGCATCACATCCCCAATATAGGGCTATCATTATATCCCCAATTTAGGACTAGCATCACATCCCCAATATAGGGCTAGCATCACATACCCAATATAGGACTAGCATCACATCCCCAATATAGGGCTAGCATCACATCCCCAATATAGGACTAGCATTATATCCCCAATATAGGGCTAGCATTATATCCCCAATATAGGACTAGCATCACATCCCCAATATAGGGCTAGCATCACATCCCCAACATAGGGCTAGCATTATATCCCCAATATAGGGCTAGCATCACATCCCCAATATAGGACTAGCATTATATCCCCGATATAGGACTAGCATTATATCCCCAATATAGGACTAGTATTATATCCCCAATATAGGGCTAGCATTATATCCCCGATATAAGGCTAGCATTATATCCCCAATATAGGGCTAGCATCATATCCCCAATATAGGACTAGCATTATATCCCCAATATAGAGCTAGCATTATATCCCCGATATAGGGCTAGCATCATATCCCCGATATAGGACTAGCATTATATCCCCAATATAGAGCTAGCATATATCCCCGATATAGGGCTAGCATCATATCCCCGATATAGGACTAGCATTATATCCCCAATATAGAGCTAGCATTATATCCCCGATATAGAACTAGCATTATACCCCCAATATAGAGCTAGCATTATATCCCCAATATAGAGCTAGCATCATATCCCCGATATAGGACTAACATTATATCCCCAATATAGAGCTAGCATTATATCCCTGATATAGAGCTAGCATTATATCCCCAATATAGAGCTAGCATTATATCCCCAATATAGAGCTAGCATTATATCCCCGATATAGAGCTAGCATTATATCCCCGATATAGGACTAGCATTGTATCCCCAATATAGAGCTAGCATTATATCCCCAATATAGAGCTAGCATTATATCCCCGATATAGGGCTAGCATTATATCCCCAATATAGGGCTAGCATCACATCCCCAATATAGAGCTAGCATTATATCCCCGATATACGGCTAGCATCATATCCCCAATATAGAGCTAGCATTATATCCCCGATATAGAGCTAGCATTATATCCCCAATATAGAGCTAGCATTATATCCCCAATATAGGACTAGCATTATATCCCCAATAAAGAGCTAGCATTATATCCCCGATATAGGGCTAGCATTATATCCCCAATATAGAGCTAGCATTATATACCCAATATAGGACTAGCATTATATCCCCAGTATAGAGCTAGCATTATATCTCCGATATAGGACTAGCATTATATCCCCAATATAGAACAAGCATTATATCCCCAATATAGAGCTAGCATTATATCCCCAATATAGGACTAGCATTATATCCCCAATATAGGACTAGCATTATATCCCTATATAGGGCTAGCATTATATCCCCGATATAGGGCTAGCATTATATCCCCAATATAGAGCTAGCATTATATCCCCAATATAGAGCTAGCATTATATCCCCAATATAGAGCTAGCATTATATCCCCAATATAGAGCTAGTCTTATATCCCCAATATAGAGCTAGCATTATATCCCCAATATAGAGCTAGCATTATATCCCCAACATAGGGCTAGCATTATATCCCCAATATAGAGCTAGCATTATATCCCCGATATAGGGCTAGCATTATATCCCCAATATAGAGCTAGCATTATATCCCCGATATAGGACTAGCATTATATCCCCAATATAGGGCTAGCATCACATCCCCAATATAGGACTAGCATTATATCCCCAATATAGGGCTAGCATCACATCCCCAATATAGGGCTAGCATCACATCCCCAATATAGGGCTAGCATCACATCCCCAATATAGGACTAGCATTATATCCCCAATATAGGGCTAGCATCACATCCTCAATATAGGGCTAGCATCACATCCCCAATATAGGGCAAGCATTATATCCCCGATATAGGGCTAGCATCACATCCCCAATATAGGGCTAGCATTATATCCCCGATATAGGGCTAGCATCACATCTCCAATATAGGACTAGCATTATATCCCCAATTTAGGGCTAGCATCACATCCCCAATATAGGACTAGCATTATATCCCCGATATAGGGCTAGCATCACATCCCCAATATAGGACTAGCATTATATCCCCAATATAGGGCTAGCATCACATCCCCAATATAGGACTAGCATTATATCCCCGATATAGGGCTAGCATCACATCCCCAATATAGGGCTAGCATCACATCCCCAATATAGGGCTAGCATTATATCCCCAATATAGGGCTAGCATCACATCTCCAATATAGGACTAGCATTATATCCCCAATATAGGGCTAGCATTATATCCCCAATATAGGGCTAGAATCACATCCCCAATATAGGACTAGCATTATATCCCCAATATAGGGCTAGCATCACATCCCCAATATAGGACTAGCATTATATCCCCAATATAGGGCTAGCATCACATCCCCAATATAGGACTAGCATTATATCCCCAATATAGGGCTAGCATCACATCCCCAATATAGGGCTAGCATCACATCCCCAATATAGGACTAGCATTATATCCCCAATATAGGGCTAGCATCACATCCCCAATATAGGACTAGCATTATATCCCCAATATAGGTCTAGCATCACATCCCCAATATAGGGCTAGCATCACATCCCCAATATAGGGCTAGCATCACATCCCCAATATAGGGCTAGCATCACATCCCCAATATAGGACTAGCATCACATCCCCAATATAGGGCTAGCATTATATCCCCAATTTAGGACTAGCATCACATCCCCAATATAGGGCTAGCATCACATACCCAATATAGGACTAGCATCACATCCCCAATATAGGACTAGCATCACATCCCCAATATAGGGCTAGCATTATATCCCCAATTTAGGACTACCATCACATCCCCAATATAGGGCTAGCATCACATACCCAATATAGGACTAGCATCACATCCCCAATATAGGGCTAGCATCACATCCCCAATATAGGGCTAGCATTATATCCCCAATATAGGGCTAGCATCACATCCCCAATATAGGACTAGCATTATATCCCCGATATAGGACTAGCATTATATCCCCAATATAGGACTAGTATTATATCCCCAATATAGGGCTAGCATTATATCCCCGATATAAGGCTAGCATTATATCCCCAATATAGGGCTAGCATCATATCCCCAATATAGGACTAGCATTATATCCCCAATATAGAGCTAGCATTATATCCCCGATATAGGGCTAGCATCATATCCCCGATATAGGACTAGCATTATATCCCCAATATAGAGCTAGCATATATCCCCGATATAGGGCTAGCATCATATCCCCGATATAGGACTAGCATTATATCCCCAATATAGAGCTAGCATTATATCCCCGATATAGGACTAGCATTATACCCCCAATATAGAGCTAGCATTATATCCCCAATATAGAGCTAGCATCATATCCCCGATATAGGACTAGCATTATATCCCCAATATAGAGCTAGCATTATATCCCCGATATAGAGCTAGCATTATATCCCCAATATAGAGCTAGCATTATATCCCTAATATAGAGCTAGCATTATATCCCCGATATAGAGCTAGCATTATATCCCCGATATAGGACTAGCATTATATCCCCAATATAGAGCTAGCATTATATCCCCAATATAGAGCTAGCATTATATCCCCGATATAGGGCTAGCATTATATCCCCAATATAGGGCTAGCATCACATCCCCAATATAGAGCTAGCATTATATCCCCGATATAGGGCTAGCATCATATCCCCAATATAGAGCTAGCATTATATCCCCGATATAGAGCTAGCATTATATCCCCAATATAGAGCTAGCATTATATCCCCAATATAGGACTAGCATTATATCCCCAATAAAGAGCTAGCATTATATCCCCGATATAGGGCTAGCATTATATCCCCAATATAGAGCTAGCATTATATCCCCAATATAGAGCTAGCATTATATCCCCAATATAGGACTAGCATTATATCCCCAATATAGAGCTAGCATTATATCTCCGATATAGGACTAGCATTATATCCCCAATATAGAACAAGCATTATATCCCCAATATAGAGCTAGCATTATATCCCCAATATAGGACTAGCATTATATCCCCAATATAGGACTAGCATTATATCCCCTATATAGGGCTAGCATTATATCCCCGATATAGGGCTAGCATTATATCCCCAATATAGAGCTAGCATTATATCCCCAATATAGAGCTAGCATTATATCCCCAATATAGAGCTAGCATTATATCCCCAATATAGAGCTAGTCTTATATCCCCAATATAGAGCTAGCATTATATCCCCAATATAGAGCTAGCATTATATCCCCAACATAGGGCTAGCATTATATCCCCAATATAGAGCTAGCATTATATCCCCGATATAGGGCTAGCATTATATCCCCAATATAGAGCTAGCATTATATCCCCGATATAGGACTAGCATTATATCCCCAATATAGAGCTAGCATCATATCCCCGATATAGGACTAGCATTATATCCCCAATATAGAGCTAGCATTATATCCCCGATATAGGGCTAGCATCATATCCCCGATATAGGACTAGCATTATATCCCCAATATAGGGCTAGCATCATATCCCCAATATAGAGCTAGCATTATATCCCCGATATAGAGCTAGCATTATATCCCCAATATAGAGCTAGTCTTATATCCCCAATATAGAGCTAGCATTATATCCCCGATATAGGACTAGCATTATATCCCCAATATAGAGCTAGCATTATATCCCCGATATAGGGCTAGCATCATATCCCCGATATAGGACTAGCATTATATCCCCAATATAGGGCTTGCATCATATCCCCAATATAGGGCTAGCATCATATCCCCGATATAGGACTATCATTATATCCGCAATATAGAGCTAGCATCATATCCCCGATATAGGGCTAGCATTATATCCCCAATATAGAGCTAACATTATATCCCCTATATAGGGCTAGCATTATATCCCCAATATAGAGCTAGCATTATATCCCCAATATAGAGCTAGCATTATATCCCCAATATAGAGCTAGCATCATATCCCCGATATAGGACTAGCATTATATCCCCAATATAGAGCTAGCATCATATCCCCGATATAAGACTAGCATTATATCCCCAATATAGAGCTAGCATTATATCCCCAATATAGAGCTAGCATCATATCCCCAATATAGAGCTAGCATTATATCCCCAATATAGAGCTAGCATTATATCCCCAATATAGAGCTAGCATTATATCCCCAATATAGAGCTAGCATTATATCCCCAATATAGAGCTAGCATTATATCCCCAATATAGAGCTAGCATCATATCCCCAATATAGAGCTAGCATCATATCCCCAATATAGAGCTAGCATTATATCCCCAATATAGAGCTAGCATTATATCCCCAATATAGAGCTAGCATCATATCCCCAATATAGGACTAGCATTATATCCCCAATATAGAGCTAGCATCATATCCCCAATATAGAGCTAGCATTATATCCCCAATATAGAGCTAGCATCATATCCCCGATATAGGGCTAGCATTATATCCCCAATATAGAGCTAGCATTATATCCCCAATATAGAGCTAGCATTATATCCCCAATATAGAGCTAGCATCATATCCCCGATATAGGACTAGCATTATATCCCCAATATAGAGCTAGCATCATATCCCCGATATAGGACTAGCATTATATCCCCAATATAGGGCTAGCATTATATCCCCAATATAGAGCTAGCATTATATCCCCAATATAGAGCTAGCATTATACCCCCGATATAGGACTAGCATTATATCCCCAATATAGGGCTAGCATCACATCCCCAATATAGGACTAGCATTATATCCCCAATATAGAGCTAGCATTATATCCCCGATATAGGACTAGCATTATATCCCCGATATGTCTCGAGTCGTGAAAACAAAACATTACTTTAAATGTACTTAAAAAGCACTTAAAAGCTGTTTAAGTACCTCTCACTAGATGACATGACACAATTTACATTATTCTTTTCTGTAGCCCGCAGATTGTGATTGTGTCAGTACCTGCCTTTCGGCTTCTGCTTTCTGCATCTGTCTTGTTTCATTTAATATACTATAGTCAGAGACATTTTATTCCATTGATTATAATTGCAGCATATTACAGATTCCCTTGTACATTAGTGTACTGACAGTAGATTCTTTTCTATTAAAATTATTATTAGCTTGCTCAGACTCTCTGCTGTTCTCCATTTTAACAAAAATAAATAAGACTGATTAATCAAGCTGATTATTTCAAAACTATTATTAAATCTAGTCAGAATATAGGGTGGTGTAAGAAATTTGTTCAGTGGAAAAATTACACAAACCATATGAGTCCTATGCTTATTTGTTTCAGAACAATGTTTTCAATGTTAATATAATTCACACATATGTTTTGTAATTCAATGTCCAACAAATGTAAGAATATCATTGTGGAATAGGATCTTTTTTATTGCCTAATCGTTATAATTAAAATATGGATATATTATTTTGCTAGGTATGTGAACATGCTGCCACCTAAGTCAAGAGGGCGCCTTCAAGGGCCTGATAATAACTCTGCTTTATGGAATGCAATGATCTACCCATTTCTAAACATGACAATATATGGTGCTATTTGGTATCAGGGTAAGCTGCTTGTTACTTGTTTTTGGTTTGGTTTGTAAACGATCACTTTCGCAGCACACAGATACTTTCACAAGTTCTTTAGTCTCCTTCTGTAGAACATACAAGAAGTTTCTCAACACAGCACTCACATACTTGTACAATTTCTCCAGTTTCCTCCCATACAACACATAAACAGTTTATCAAGCAGCACACAGATACTTTCATAGGATCTCCAGTTTCCTCCCATGCAACACATAAACAGTTTATCAAGCAGCACACAGATACTTTCATAGGATCTCCAGTTTCCTCCCATGCAACACATAAACAGTTTATCAAGCAGCACACAGATACTTTCATAGGATCTCCAGTTTCCTCCCATACAACACATCAACAGTTTATCAAGCAGCACACAGATAGTTTCATAGTATCTCCAATCCCCTCCCACAGTTTATGAAGACGCCACACATTTCAGAGGATCTCTAGACTCCTCCCATATAATACACAAACATTTTACGAAGATGCCACACAGATAATTCCATAGGATCTCCAGACTTCTTCTTCTTCTTCTTCTTCTTCTTCTTCTTCTTCTTCTTCTTCTTCTTCTTCTTCTTCTTCTTCTTCTTCTTCTTCTTCTTCTTCTTCTTCTTCTTCTTCTTCTTCTTCTTCTTCTTCTTCTTCTTCTTCTTCTTCTTCTTCTTCTTCTTCTTCTTCTTCTTCTTCTTCTTCTTCTTCTTCTTCTTCTTCTTCTTCTTCTTCTTCTTCTTCTTCTTCAGCGTTCCGAGCCATTGAGGTTCTTTGCTGCAGATAAAATCCGTCTCCAATCGTCTCTCTGGTTGACCTTCTCTTGCCAGTCGTTTATTTCAAGTGCTTGTAGGTCTGTATATATATTATCTCTCCACCGTCTTCTTGGTCTACCTCGGGGTCTACGGTCATTTATTTCCTGAGTGTAAGCGAGTTCTGTTTCCCTATTATCATCCATTCTTTCTATATGCCCCAGCCATTGTAGGCTATTAGCCTTCATGATATCAGTGATTAGCGGGGACTTAAACAGATCATAAATGTCTGTGTTACTTCTTCTTTTCCACTCTCCACTTTGTGTATCCCTAATGGGTCCAAAGATGCGTCTTAAAACTTTGTTCTCAAAGGTTTGTAACAAGGCTTCGTCTCCTTTCGTTGTACTCCAGGTTTCAGAGCCATACAGCACAACTGGTCTGATCAGTGTTTTGTATATTGTGATTTTGGTGTTACGAGATAGCGCATTTGATTTTAGTAGATGTTGTAGTGCATAGTATATCTTATTTCCAGAATTGATTCTAGTTTGTATTTCTTCCCTTATGATGTTGGAGCAGTTGAAGATTGTACCCAGGTATTTGTATGTTTCCGTTCTTTTAATGGTCATATTATCTATTTGTATGTGGCCAGAGTTTTTAGCCATTCCTTCTCTTGAAATTACCATATATTCTGTCTTATCTTGGTTGATAACCAGCCCCATCTGTTGGGCTTTTTCCTTTAAGTGAGTCAATATTTCCAATGTCTTTTGTTCATTTTCCCCTATAATATCTATATCATCTGCATAACCAAGCAGCTTGGATGTTCCTCCAATATCACATTCCTCCTTTACCTTCCTTACAACTTTCTCTAGAGCCAGATTGAAGAGTAGCGGCGATAGTGCATCACCCTGTTTCAAGCCAGATGTTATTTGGAAAGGGTCTGATTTCCTGCCTTTATATGTTACTATATTATAAGTATCTTCCATGCATAGTCTGGTCATGTTGATTAACTTCCTTGGTATTCCAAATTCCTGCATAGCATTCCATAGACTATTCCTATGGACACTATCATAAGCCTTTTTAAAATCCACAAAAATGTTATGGAGATCTCTTTTATATTCCCAATTTTTCTCGGCTATTTGTCGTAAGATAAATATCTGATCTATTGTTGATCTGTTTTGTCTAAAACCCGCCTGGTAGTCACCTAATATGTCTTCTGAATATGGTTTTAGTCTATTTAGTAATACTGCGGATAGTATCTTATAGCTTGTGGACAGTAGTGATATTCCTCTATAATTTTCACATTGGAACTTGTCTCCTTTCTTAAAGATAGGTATCAATAATGACTCTTTCCAGTCATGGGGTAATTCTTCTGTCCTCCAGATTTTTATTATTAGTTCGTATAGCTTTAGATGTAATGCATGGCCACCTGCCTTTATAAATTCAGCAGCAATTCCATCAGCCCCTGTTGCCTTATTGTTTTTAAGTCGTGTGATTACATATAGGATTTCTTCAAATGCAGGTTCTTCAATTTGTGGTTCACACGTTAGAACCTCTTCCTGTGGGAAAGTGTTACTTGGAGCTTCACAATTTAGTAATTCAACAAAATATTCTTTCCATGTGTTGCACATTTCCTCATTGGTATTTATCATATTCCCATTTTTGTCTTTTAAACCATATGTGTTGTGTTGGTGCCCTCGTTTCATTGACTTCAGTTCTTTAAAAAAAACTTTCTGGATTCGTTTTTCTGGTGATTAGTTTCCATATCTTTGATTATATTACTCATATATTCTCGCTTCTGCTGTCGAACTATTTTTGTAGCCTCTTTACATTCATTTCTATATTGCTCTTCCTTTTGGATGTTGTTGATGTCATTTAACCATAAATGTCTGGCATTCTTTTTCCTAATGACTGCTTCTTCACATTTTTGATTGAACCATCTGTTCTTTCTATGCGTGGTTAACACACCGAGACATTCTTCTGCGGTAGATTGAATTGTATTCTTGATGTTCAACCAAGTTTGGTCAACGCTTTCCTGCAAAGGGTTTTGCAGAGCTTCAAGTTTACATTTTATTTCATCTGTAAATTTTTCTTTGACAGTAATTTCTTGTAGTTTTTCTCTGTTATATGTTGGGTGTAATCTTTGTAATTTAGTATAGAAAGCTCTCTTAAGTTTTATTTTAAATTTTGCTTCAACGAGGAAGTGGTCGCTTGGCACTCAGCTCCTCTATAGCTTCTAACTTGTTGTATGTTTGATGCATTTCTGTTGTTAATTAAATTGTGATCTATTTGATTATAGGTTCTCTTGTCACATGATTTCCAATTTTGTTTGTGAATATCCTTCCTTTGTAGTCTGGTACTGCTAATCTGCAGTCCTTTGGCTTCTGCCAGGTTGATGACTCTCCATCCATTATCATTTGAATCCTCCCATATGACACAGAGTTTATGAAGACACCACACAGATACTTCCACAAGTTCTCCAGTCTCCTCCCATAGATCACACCAACCAACATAAACTCTGAAGGACAAGTGAGAATCAAAATATGCTGATCTGGGATTTATGAATATTCTTCACGTTGTATCTGAGAATTATGAAACATTTAAAACATATATTCTCAATAGTCAGGATATTGGAATTAACATACAGTACATCAACATATCAGAAAAAAAGTTGAGTATTAATATTCTTATATTATGGTACCTGCTACACACATATTTGTTAACGTGTAAATATTAGCATTCAAACAGATGACTTTCTAACAGCAAGTGAGTAAAGAGAAATATTTTTCTTTCCACTTATCATTCCGCTCTTTCATGAAAAGTTCATAAAACTGTAACCAAAATGAATCACAAATAACAGTAAACCACTTATTATTTACTCACACAAAATAACAAGACCATTATGTACATTGGTAGGACACTATCAAATAGAACTCTCACTTGGCACAAAAGGTGACTTCCAAAACAATGAATATCTTCATGCAGAAATGCACTTTATGCACAAGTCAAAATACCATAAATTTTGCAGCAATGATGTTAAATGATAAGGAGGAAAGCACTAGAGCTAACTGATGTTGAAAGAGAGACATGCTGTTGAAAGACATGCAGTTTCACTAATAATTCTTTTCCTTGCGCCAGCTGACTGTCATGTTCGCACACGTTTCAGAGGTTACATTCCCGTTCAGTTCCTCATTAAAGCTTCATTCTTCAAAGGGTTGAGAAAACTCTGCATCATTATTTCCTACATATGATTCCACATGAAAATATGATCGATTGATTGTTTAATTGAATTTGAGGCTTCTAAAGTAGTAAATTGCTTTGCTGGACATGAAGATGATGATCTGGTGGCTATATTGTTTTAAAACAAGATCTTAGCTGTTAGGCAAACAAATGATAGATATTTAGTGTTATAAACTCACCACACGAGATGAATGCACTTCATGCTGTTAATGAAACACTAAAAAACATGTGGAGGACACTCAAAGTGCCAGTTTGTAATTTTACACTGGCCAGATTTAAAATTAGCTACCATAGGCATCATTTACTGATTTGTACTCTTAACCCATTTTTAGATGAGCACATAATATGTCAATTGGCACCAATAATCATCATCATCATCATCAGGTTAGTCAGTGTACATACAGTCTGGTGTTGAGGTTGTCTGTTCATTTCACTTCACTGTTCCTTCAGCAGTTTTCCCCAGCTCAGCATATTTTAAATCCCTATATCTTGCATGCATGTCTAATATCATCATTATCATCATCATCATAATGTGCCATGCCGGTAAGCCGTGACGGTCATGTTTTCCCATCTAACTCGTTCACCAGAGTCGTGGATCAGCTCAGTGTTCTTGTCTCGACCATACAACGTTAATGTTTAATATAGATGTTTCTTGAATATCCTCTTTGTCTTTTCTCTTGGATTTTGCCTTTCAGTATTTCAATAGTAGATCTTATATGTCTCAATCTGTGACCAAGCTAACAACATAAACTCATTGTCATATGCATGTGCCTTCCAGTATTTTCAATAGTAGATCTTCTATTTCTCAATCTGTGACCAAGCTAACATAAACTCATTGTCATATGCATGTGCCTTCCAGTATTTTCAATAGTAGATCTTCTATTTCTCAATCTGTGACCAGGCTAACATAAACTCATCATCATAATCATGTGCCTTCCAGTATTTTCAATAGTAGATCTTCTATTTCTCAATCTGTGACCAGGCTAACATAAACTCATCGTCATATTCATGTGCCTTCCAGTATTTTCAATAGTAGATCTTCTATTTCTCAATCTGTGACCAAGCTAACATAAACTCATTGTCATATGCATGTGCCTTCTAGTATTTTCAATAGTAGATCTTCTATTTCTCAATCTGTGACCAAGCTAAGATAAACTCATCATCATATTCATGTGCCTTGCCAACTTGTGTAGGCATTCATGACTTTCTGCAAACCTCAGGCATTGTGTTCTAGATCAATTATATTGATATTCCTCCATGTTACTGGTTTAGACTACCCACCTTTATCTCTCTGTCTCTTCTACTGCTGATCTTTCCAGTCATAACAGTGTTCTCCAATGCCTCTCTTCTCAGTATATGACCAAAGAACAGTTTCTTTCTTTATGTTGTGCATAACATTTTACTTTCATTAGCTTCTTCCAAACAATCGTTAGTTACTCTGACAGTCAAGGGTATATAAAATACTTGTCTCAGAAACCACATCTCTGCTGCCTCAAAGCGCTTCCTAATCTGTTAATTAACAATACAGACTGTTTTAGATTTTTTTTTTAACATCAATATTTTTATGTTGAATTTTGTAAATAATTTGTGAAATTGATCTTTTTTCGGCCCAAATCATTCTTTGCATTAACACCACATCTCAAATTCTGCTAAATTGTTTTCGTCTTTCTTTGATTAAGAGTCCATACTCTAGAGCTATATAATGTCCCGATTTATATGTGCATTAAAGATAACCAAGTATATTAAAGTTATGAAATCATGTTAAGAATTCAGTATCACATTAGTGTTTTTGTTTTTGTTTTGCACAGGTGAAGCTGATGCTGATGGTGTTAAAATGAACAAATACAACTGCACTTTCCCTACAATGATAAAAGACTGGAGGAAGAACTTTCATGAAGCTTCTGAAGGGCAAACAAATGCCACATTTCCATTTGGATTTGTACAGGCACGTCTTTGAGTACTTTATAAACAGTAATTTGTTGAAGTTCCATGCTAAAATTTTATAAACAATAAACAGATAGCCATGTTCCTGTTTTAAATAAGCAGAAGAAAAGTAAATGCCGACCCATTTTTATGAAAAAGATGAAAATAATTGGATGTAAATTGTTAAATAATGTGCCACACCTTCTGTACGCTCATAGCTTTATTATGGAAGAGGACAGTACTATTTGGAGTTAAAAAATTATAATTTAAAATTACATTAAAGGGTTGTAGCTGCACTAGATTTTATTAGAAGGCGGCAAGTCAAATGGTTTGGCCATGCAAGCAGGTTACCAAGTAACAATACACCACAACAAGCTATGATGTACAGACCAGAGGGAGGCAGAGGAAGAGGCCGACCACGTCAACGATGGATCCAGGGAATAACAGAGTCCATGGGAATATCGATACATGAAGCCCATAAGCGGGCACTCTCCCACTGTTTATACTTAACCTCAACACCGCAAGGTACAAGATGAGATGAGATGAGATGATGAGATGAAGTTAAACTAAATTAATTTACAATTAATAAAATTAGAATTTGACTTTAACATTATAAACATGAAAATTCAATGATTTTGCACATGTATCGATATTGTATTTGATTAGTTTAATGTGTACTGGTTATATTGCTTTGACAGCTGGCTCCTAATTCCCCAAACAAGTCAATAGCAGTTGGGTTTCCAGACGTTCGTTGGCATCAGACTGCTGACCGTGGTTATGTACCAAATACAGCCATGGTGAATGTATTCATGGCTGTTGCTCTAGATTTGCCAGATTTCAATTCCACTTATGGATCGTAAGCTTCTTTTTAAAAACAAATATGTGTTATAATATTTGAACAATGCATTTATTGTACTGTTATTGTTTATTGTAGTCATACGCTCGTCGCTACGCTTGTCTTAAAACTGAAAATCAAAGGAATTGACTGAAAGGCCGTTTGCACGAGACTCTAGGCTATCATTTGTTTGTGAGAGTCACTATATACAGGGATAACTGGCCTGTGGCAGCTTCACGTCCACTACACCTGTGTCCGTCTCCAGTCATCTTGCCATGCTCGCCACTGGAACCAGATGGACGCAGGCGAGAGAGTGTGGTCGATGGAGTTGTGCAACCACTACTTCACTATAATCCAAACTAGAGCGCAAGTCATTCGTATTTCATCACATCAAAAGATGCAATGAATGAATGGTCCTCATCATACGTGATGGACGAACATCCATTGTTTGATGTAATTGAATAAATTTAGTTAAACAACTATGCAATAAGTTGTAACAACTAACTAGTTGTAATAACTATTTATGTGGAGGCATAATGCTGGATATTGCTGTAATTTTTAAAATGTTAGCTGCTATAGTTTAGTTTAGTTTAGTCGACGGATCAACATCACGGCACACGGTGTAACCCATAACTGCTCCGTTCTACTCCCAAATCAAGCCAGAGTCCGGAGAATCTCTGCTCAGTGCATGAACTCCGTAGCACCGGCGAGGATCCTGAAATACTTTAGGTAGATTTTTAACTCGAAATTTTGCTCGGGCAGTGCCGTTTGGCTACTTTTTATTAAATTTCCAATTGCCAAGGGATTTTTTACGTGCGCAGCAATACACACGGGCGTCTGATCTCTCACTACCCAGAGACCAGGGGAATTTTTTTACTAGAAGTCCACGTGAAAAAATCCCGGCCCTCACCTGGGCTTGAACACAGGACCTCCAGCGCTTGAGGCGGACACCGTACTTTGAGACCACTCATTGGTTATAGACTCAGACATACAGTCATGTGTGATGGTTAAGATGGGTGTAACATTTTCAGTCTAATTAGCACTTGGTGGGTTATGTAGTCAGTATCACACCAGTTTCCTTTACTTCCAAGGACATTTCCTGGCACCCAGTTTAGGCTATGTTGACCAGGAACTGACAGTAATATTATTCCTCTATAATGTTCACACTCCTGTATGTCACATTTCATTGGCAGCTTCACAATACATCCTTCTCTCCAGTCTGGCTGGCACTTCTTTAGTTTCCCAGGTTCTGCTAAATAATCTGTGCAGTAATTCAGTTGAGGTGTTTACATTAATGTTAATGGTCCTTGAGGTTTCCTTTTGATGCTGCTAACATTAGTTTTCACTTATTTGCCATAATCCACTTCCTATCTTCTTTATTAGCTTCTGCATATTTTTCATAGGTTCTGGCTTTCAAAACTCTGGTTTTGCTGCTATTTAAATCTATCTTACTTCTTCTTTCTTCTATTCTTTTTAAGGTTTTCCATTGTTATCTACGCTTTATGAAAGAGAGAGAGAGAGAGAGAGAGATGGAGTGGGAGAGAGAGAGAGAGGGAGGGAGAGAGAGAGAGAGAGAGAGAGAGAGAGAGAGAGAGAGAGAGAGAGAGAAAGAGAGAGAGAGGTGTACTTGTGATCAAACAGAACATTTTTCAAGAACTATGTTTTAAGGAGAAATTTTTGACTTATTGAAACTCCTGTCAAAGTTAAATTCTTCGGTTTCAAAACTAGGGCTATCCATCCAGTTTATCAAGGAGACAGTAATGTTCATACACACAGTGTAAGCGTTCAAATTTAAGAAGGAGAGATCATTCAAAAGAAGGAGAGGGAGAGGAATAGGGAAGTGGCAATGCATACAATATGTAGCCAGTTTCCAAAACCTTTGAAATATCCTTTATCCATGCTTTACCTTAATAGCCTAGAAACCCTATTGAAATATATGGCTTTAGCCACAACCACATTGCGTAGGCTTCCCGTGAGTATATTAACACAGTAAGAAACACACAGCTAGTACTTCATGACAGTTATTATGTCTTGCACTTGATCTAATTCGAAATACATCTGATGTTGTTCATTATCCGTGTTGCTCTGATTATTTTCATAATGTTTATTCTCTTAGTGTCCACCCACGAGATAAGAAGGATGTTGGAGATAGGTTAAGGCTGAGTGGACTTGCTGTTGCATATGGGAGGTCAGAAGTCTTTCAAGGTCCATTTCCTGCACGGGGCGAAGTAACTTCAGAGGGTCTGACATTTCTGTATGGTGAATCATGGAACATAGAAGTTAGGGACACTGCAGGCTTTGAGGTATGCACACTATTAACATATGCTGAGTAAATACTATATACAATACCGTATATTTCTGTTCACCTCCTAAGACAAGTAGAAACAGCTCATCAATTGGTCACATCCTAAGACACACTGACACATGGAAAGATAACACTAGAAGGCAAACAATGTGGTACAAGAGGAAAGAGTGGACCAAAAAAAAACGCTTATATAACAGGTATGCACAGATCTATCATTGACAACATAAGCAGAATTAAAGTAAGCGACATGAGACAAACAGCTATGGAATGGAATGATCAGAAAGTGTCACAACTATACCAAGTATTAAAATACTTGGTGATGATATTATGTCTGGTATGTGATGTATTTATATATGTCACTGAAGATAGGTGACAATGGAGTACTCTGAGTGGTGATGCTTTCATTATCCAATTAGGTGGTTGGCTTTGGCCCAGTTACATCTCTTGCGCTTGTATTGACGGACTAATTTCGCACCATACGAATCGTATGCCGTAGTTTAAGTACTAACAATAGTATCTAATGCATTGCGAACCCTTTTAGTAGGTAATTGCACGAACAAGGAGAAGAAGAATGATGGCTGGCGAATCAGCACGAGATAGTTGATTGACGGCACAGCAAGAAATGAATAGAGTAATGGTAGAGATCATGAACAGATTAAAAACGGAAATTGAAGACCGCACTGTTCGCCTTCAAGAACTCAGAGACCCGATTTGCATTTCTTTTGAATTCACATTCAGTCGCAGTCGCAATTACAGATGAAAAAGAAAGCGAGAAATTACAAAAGGAATGTTCGGACTTTGAACGCTATTATGATAATGATGTGAAGGTCGTTCAGTTATATGATGAAATAATTGACTTTGTGATGCTCTTTCAAGCTGGAGGTAATACAGTTCTGCCCGATCCTAAAGATGTTCTAGAGTCGTTACTACAGTTTGGAAGGGATGTATTTCCCACCACGTGCGTTGCATATAGACTACTACTGACCATAGCATTTTCAATCGCAAGTTGTGAAAGGTCATTTTCAAAACTGAAATTAATAAAAACACACCTCAGGTCTTCTATGTCACAAGAACGACTGACTAACCTTGCTTTAATCAGTATTGAACAAGAATTCATCACCAGGGATGTAAAAAATGTGAAGTAGTTCATTCATGAGGCGAATGTTTGCGAATTCCTTGGACTGCCAGAGTAACTAACAACGACTGCCTGATACAGGCTAATGAAACTAGAACATTATATACAACAATAAGACAGAGACAAACATCTTTCTTCGGTCATGTGATGAGAAGAGAGGCATTGGAGAACATCGTAACAACTGGAAAGATCGAGGGGAAGAGAGGCAGAGGTAGACCAAGAGAAGTAATGCTGGATGGATTGAGACGGTGGCACGGAGGAATATCAGCAGCAGAGTTGATCCAGAAAACCAAAGACCGAGATCTGTGGAGAGCCATGAACGCCTACGCCAGCCGGCACGGCACTTGATGATGATGAGTTAATTTTAGGGAATCGAACTTAATAAATGTGGGTATGTGGCTGACCGCTGAGAATGTGTGCTGACATATTACATATATATTTAATTTGAATAAAGTTTTTATGTCATGTTTTCCATACAGGCTATACTATGATTAGTAATAGTAGCCTAACTTCCTAAGCACAAAATACAAAGTCTACAATTCGGTTTCCGATCGTCAAAATAGGCTAAAAGTACCATACGGCAATGTACAATTCTCAAAAATGTCCTGGGGGAAAGTGAGAGGGGGCAGCACAGTGCAGTGGGAGGGGAGGGGGAATGAATTAGGGAAAGAACAATTTAGGGGCATCCAATCAAGGGGTTGGCCCCAGGCATCAAAGAACCTCTGCACACCACTGAAACTAGAACACTATATACAGCAACTAGCTGACCCGGCCCGGCATCGCCCAGTCCCTGGTGGAGGCATCTCATTTAATTCATATAAGTAGTCATATAAGCTCCCGTTCCCGTTCCCGACTATCTATCTGTCTGTCTGTCTATTTGTCTGTCTGTCTGACCCGGCCCGGCTTCACCCAGTCCCTGATGGGGAGCATCTCATTTAATTCATATAAGCTCCCGTTCCGACTATCTATCTGTCTGTCTCTCTGTCTGTGATGAGAAGAGAGACATTGGAGAACATCGTGACAATTGGAAAGATCAAGGGTCAGAGAGACAGAGGCAGACCAAGAGAAATGATGCTGGACGGATTGAGATGGTGGCATGGAGGAATATCATCAGTAGAGTTGATGCAAAACACAAAAGACCGAGATCTGTGGAGAGCCATGAACGCCTACGCCAGCTGGCAGGGCACTTGATGGTAATGATGGTGGTGGCATGTATTGACAAATTAGCACTTAATGGGTGATATGGTCAATTTCATGCCAGCTGCCTTTACTTCCTGAAACTGCTCCTGGTTACACTAACCATTGTAGGTTATTGGTGAGTAATGTCAAGTATACAGTATTGCTGTCACAGTCTGGTTGTTGGTGTATTATGTCACGCATACAATATTGCTGTCGCAGTCCACTTATGTTGATTATTGGTGAGTAATCCCACAATGTAGGTTATTGGTGAATAATCCCAAGTATACAGCATTGCTGTCACTGTCTGGGTGTTGGTGTATTATGTCACTCATACAATATTTCTGTCGCAGTCCACTTATTGATGCATTGTGTCAAGTATACAATACTACTGTCACAGTCCACTTATTGGTGTCAAGTATACAATACTACTGTCACAGTCCACTTATTGGTGTCAAGTATACAGTGCTGCTGTCAAGGCCTGGTTATTGGTTCATTATGTCAATCATACTGACAGAATCTGACAAAACTCTGATGCTAGCCCGACTGCATGAATTGGGAGTGAAGTCTGGTCAAACATGTCAATGCCACCTTTAACTCAAGAGAGGAGATACTATAACCAACTCCTGCTTGGAATAGTGAGCAGTAATACTTTGGGGTGGCTGAGTACATATGGGAATTTCCAATGTACAGTGACATTGTTTGACATAAGCATCCTGCACTGCTGTCATGTATAGATTATTGGGGTATTATGTCAAGTGACCAATACTGCTGTCAGGGTTTGGTTATTGGGGTAGTTTGTCAAGTAAGAGATAATTACTGCTGACAGGGTGTGGTTATTGGTGTGTTATGTAATTCATTCATGCAGTAGCGTGTCCTATGCAGAACCTTGCTCCCATAACAACCTTCCAGAAAACCTCTCGATCATAAGCAAGATGTCCCGCGTCTGATACACCCATCTGGAGATCATTCGCCACATCATGCACCCATCTTCTCTTTGACCTTCTTCTTCCTCTCTTCCCAGGCATATACACCCCCCCCCCCCCCCCCCCATTATTGTTCTCTCCAAACTTTCGTGACGTTTCAAGTGATCAAAATATTTAAATTTTCTTTGTTTTATCGTCTTTAATAAATAACCAACCTTCTTCACTATTCAGCTCTTGAAGTATGGATGCATTTGTTCTTTTCTTTATCCAGGATATTAGAACTTGTCTATAACATTTATATTCAAAGGCCATTATGCGCTCTTCAGCTTGTTTAGTAAGTGTCCAGGTCTCTCAGGTGTATGTTGCAATGGGAAAGATGCGTGCTCTTATAAATCTGATTTTTATAGTTCTGTCTAGTCCCTCTCCACAATTTATTCGAGTGTTATGTGAAGTGTACAATAATGTCAGGGTTTGGTTATTGGGGTATTTTGTCAAATATGAAATACAGTACTACTGTCATGGTGTGGTTATTTGTGAGTTATGTGAAGTGTACAACAATGTCAGGATTTGGTTATTCGGGTATTTTGTCAAATATGAAATACAGTACTACTGTCATGGTGTGGTTATTTGTGAGTTATGTGAAGTGTACAACAATGTCAGGGTTTGGTTATTGGGGTATTTTATCAAATATGAAATACAGTACTACTGTCATGGTGTGGTTATTTGTGAGTTATGTGAAATGTACAATAATGTCAGGGTTTGGTTATTTGTGTGTTGTATCGAGTGTACAATAGTGCTGTCGTGGTGTGGTATTTGATTATAATTTATTATTGTTGGCAAAATTAACTCCTTGTTGGAAAATGTGCCCTGTGAAAAATGTTCCCTGTATCCCATGATCATAGTTAAGAAATTGTGGACACAGGACAGGAAAGCATAGACACTGGAACATGTGAACTGAACTTACTTGATGTACGCAAGACAGAGGTGAATTGAGAACTACTATGGATACAGTGAGAGCCGATTCTTATGTGTATGTCTTGTTGTCAAGCTACAATTATATGTATGTTTGTTGACCAGAAACCATGTCTGTGGGATGTTCATGTGATGAGTGGGAGTTTCAATTACTACTGTGTTCAGTGTCAGTGTTCTTGTCTATGTGTTCTTAATATGCAATAAAATTGTTGTCTTGGTAATCTTACATGGGGTGTCTCTATTCTGGATCCCACCAAAACTATAATGGTGCCAACTGCACACTGGCACCTAAGTATTTCTCTAGACTGTGAAATACTGCTACTGGTACTTTGTCATCCTGACAGATGATAGTTTGTTACATTTGGCTTTAAAACAAGGCATAAATACAACCTATGCGGGGACCAGGGATAGAGTTATACCTTTCCATAGCACACAGCTCGGGCTGAATTGTAGAGACCATATGTTGCCCAAGCAGCATGATCCCTCTCGTAGCCTGGTTAGTTTAGTCCAAAGGAAAGGTAACACCAATACATCTGAAATACGGCAAGCTGCAGAAGCTGCTGGATGAGCAAAGCAATGCTCTATCTGTCCGCCTGCCGGAGTTTCAATCCTTGACCAGTTGCAGACCAAGGCTTAGGGAGCTATATAATAGAGGAGGAGCAATAGAGAATGAAGGAGGAAAACAGGTGAACAGTAATGAATAGATGTTCTATTACAAGCAATCATTTTTATTTGATAACAATGTGGTAAGTTATGAACCTCGTACGAGGGCAAGTTAATAAGTAAGTCACAAATTGCTGTAGAAAAATAACTAACTATGATAGCAACTTGAAACCAGTTCATTTTTATAGATATATTGTCCCTTTATTTCTCAACATAATTTCCTCCACCATTGATGCACTTATCCCATAGTTTTATCAGTCCTCCCAAACCTGCTGCATAGAACTGCGTGCCCTGTTTTCTAAAGTAGTTTTTCACTTCACATTCAACTTCGGCGTCATTTGCGAAATGTCTCCCGCCAAGATGGTTTTCAGTGGACTTAACCCGTAGCGATTTCCCATAAAGCGATGCATAGTTGGGTAGAAAAAGTTACGCAGGCGAGTCAATAAGTAATTCATACAGTTCTGTGGGATTGCAGGTAAATGAAAACAGGGCACGCAGATTTATGCAGCCGGTTTGGGAGGACTGATAAAACGATGGGATAAATGCATCAATGTTGGTGGAAATTATGTTGAGAAATAATGTTACAATGTATGTATAAAAATACTTCAAGTTGTTTTCATAGTTAGTTATTTTTCTACAACCATTTGTGACTTACTCGTAAATGCTTGTGTACATGTTATATGGCTGAGCCGCCAGCGTCTGCAGCCTACCCTGTCCCAGACGTATTGGTTACCCATTCCTCTGGACCAGACAGGGCAAGGCCGAGAGAGGGAACATGTCGTTTGGGCACCACATGTTCTCTGAAGCTCTGCCCAGGCATTGTGCATGGAATTTTGGCCTAATTCCAACTCACATGCTTTGGTCTGTCAAGACTGTAAGGTGCCACTTACATGTTATATGATTTTTTAATATGCGTGTCTCTGATTTCAGTTGCAGTGCACCAACAACATATGGGTTCCAGCTCCTGTGATTGGAAGTAGTAACACATCTGTTACTATTAAGTTGGACGTGTGTTCTCCAGGAGAAAACATAAAAGGGATACGTTACTGAGTGGAGAGAATCACCGTGTGATTTTAAGAAGTGCGCAGTTTATGAAAAGGTCAATGGTTTACCAGGCCCACCATTTATAATTCTAGACAGTGATAATGTTGATGGAAAACAAGTGTTTAAGTTTGGTGGTCCTGTGCACATTTAAGATTTAAGAAACCATTTCTGATTGCCTTTATTATATGTTAATCTTGCTATACATAAGTATTATTAATCAAGATCATAATTTTTGTATAGACATATCTGTGCTGTAGATTTGTTAAGCCCTCTTACAATGTGTGCAACAGAACCTTTCTTTATGTTTTATATTATAATAATGCCATATCATTCACGGTGGCAACTTAATATTCATACTTTGTGGTTTAGTTTATATTTTATAAAGGTATACATATACGAGGGGAAGTCAATAAGTAAGTCACAAATGGCTGTAGAAAACTAACTAAATATTATAACAATTTGAAACCAGTTTATTTTTATACATACATTGTCCATTTATTTCTCAACATAATTTCCACCAACATTAATGCATTTATCCCACCGTTTTATCAGTCCTCACAAACCGGCTGCATAGAACTGCATGCTCTGTTTTCTAAACCACGTTTTCACGTCACATTCAATTGTCTGGGTACCCACCTCGAGCACACTTTCTTAAATTTCAATCGATCATGCATTATGCTGTATGCTGAACCATGTGAGCAACCCATTGCAGATGCTACAGAGTCTATCGTTACTCGCCTGTCACCTCTAATCATCTCCTCCACCCGCTGCACGGATGCTTCTGTTGCAATCTCAACAGGACGACCAGATCGGATTTCATCAACAATTTTAGAGCGTCCTTGAGAAAATATTTCTACCCAGCTATGCACCGCTTTACAGGACAAACATTTGTCAGCATAAACAGGAAGCATTTCCTTATGAATGTCCTTTGCAGGCAGTCCTTTTGCCGACAAAAAACGTACAACAGCGCGTTGCTCTTTGGTTGTACACTCCGTAAGTACAGTCGCCATTTTGTTTATGCGCTGCGCATGCGCATGAGACACCTAGCGCCACCTGACGAACAGGAATATATAGTTCGATGTTGCTGTCACCTAATGACACCTGTAGAAAACACCAACTACATTTACCTGCCATCCCACAGAACTGTGTGACTTACTTATTGACTCGCCCTCATACAATAATAGTTGAACACTTGTTGCGGTGTGTCTTTCAGCAGGCGCATTATTGTTCCATTTTACAAAATTTGCCCATATTGTCTTTCATGACTGTTACTTCGTCCATTAACTGAAAAAACGGCAACATCTTCAGTGAGTTGTGGTTAATTAGTCTTATTCTGACAATATCTACTATTCATAAACATGCAGTATAGCCTTCAGTATGAAATATATATAAATGTACCATTAAGGTCATCACAGGACTAAAAATATTTATGCATACCACATGAAATAATACAACTAAAACATGTTTCAGAAGTGCAGTGTAACCTTCAGTATGAAATATGACATATTTATCTAATGTTATCAACAAATATAAATACATTTATATGCACATATAAACGAATTAGCTGGGAAATATTACTGCTAAACATGTTCCAGAAGTAATGGATAACCTTTAACATGAGATTGGAAACTTTTTGTTGAAATCATTTTTTTAAGGTTTATTTGTAGAGACTAGAACAGTAGAAGGTGCTCAAATATTTTAAATAATCAACACTTGCTTGGCATTTTCTGCCTTGTGTTATTCGATGTTGTGGGGTTAAGACGTAATAACTAAGCCACATTGTTGACGTAATAACTTAGCCATATTGTTAGCTAAATAATAAGCAGCACACTTGTTTTCCAGAATGCATGTTCAAAATTTTTATTGCAAGTAAGCCACTACATTTGCAAGTCAAGTAAGATGTTGTTGTGTCTGATGACTGTGACATCTACCTCACTGCTGTAAGTTTAGTTGTTGCATCAATAATATTTTAATTTAAGTATAGATCAGTCATATGTTTGCTAGAATGCAACTTGCGTTAAATAATGAAAGATCAACAAACAATGCTCAAAGATCCAGGGCTGCAGCAATCCAGCAGAATACAGAACCATAATGCCAACATTGATGAATGACTCGAAGGCCGATGTTCAACATTTTTAAGGCCCTATTTATTTGCCTGAGTCGAGCTTGTTGCATATTCAATAACATCAGTGACAATTTACAATTCGTCGATACCGTGCCTGTTATGGCCAGGCGGGACGGTATAAAAATATTAATTATGAACAATATATACTTGCAACGACCCTGTCACAGTCCTTCTGTCCTTCACTAATTTGTCTATGAGTCACCTTGCTCTGACTTTCTAAGTCTCATTCTGATCTGGGCACATCTGTCCATGATTTCCGGGCTGATATCCATCATGTATTAATATTCTCGTGCTCCTTTCCAATAGTTGTTGGCCATCATAATAGTGTCCTGCCAGTATATAATATATCTCGTTCCAGAGAATCGAATCATGCTGCCTCGCTCGTCAAGCTCTAAGATCTGACTCTTTTGTTGTTGTTGACAATTTCTCTGACGTTTTCTCCTTTTTATGTCAGCCTCCTAGTTTCTCGTTCAATTTGGTTCGCGATGTTCTCACTAACTCTATTTTGCGTCATTTCATCTGCGCTGCTACTTGGCAATGTTTCACTAATATAATACAATAACAGACTACACTAAACTTAATAAAAAATAAGTTGTTTTGAGGAAATAAAAAGGTATTAAAATGTTTCCCTTTGAATCAGCTCTGGGCAATTTGGCAGCAGACCGCCTTGCGTTGTTTTTTTACAAAATGAAATGGTATGGGAGCTGATCGTTCAGAAAGTAATGGCAAACTACTGAACGTAAACTAGCCCAGGAATTATGAACAGCCAAAAAATGCTGGGGTTGACTGCTACATCCTGTAAGGGATATGTAACTAACTTTAACTTTTTGAATCCAAGTTAAAGATGAATTTACCAGTGAAAGTTTTAATTATTCATACATTGGAAAATGTGTAATTCAAAAGTTGGTATATTTTCTTAATATTACTATTCATAACATTGAAGGCATAAAGCTACAAAATTCCCAGATTTGAACATGACTTCCACTAAAGGATATTTAATAATTGCAGTTTTTGTGAAATAAGAAAACATACTTCTTACTGACAAATTGTGTGGTTTCAAATAAGACTACTTAAGACATTATGAAACCTTTTTTTTTTCCAGCTAACATGTCATAACAGTAATTTATTTTTAATATCATCAATAATACTCAAGAGTTTTTATTTTACTGTTGTGTATTTCACTTTTTACACATGCAATTGATTTTCATCTTCATTTTTACTAGAATGAAATTATTTGAGCTCAAATGCTTGTGATATTATAATCATGTATAATAATAAATAAAGGAATTTGCCTATATCAACATTATTTAAGTTGTGGGTAAAATGTATTATAACTCTCACTACATTGCAACAATTGAAAGCAAGAGACAATGCTGGTATATTGAAAGCTATCACACAGCAGTCTGGCTGAGAGAGTAAGCATAAAAAAGGAGTGCAAGCTAGACTAGAACATCTTGAAGTTGAATGTGTCAGCTGAAAGGTGCAGATGTCACAGCTTCATTATACAAGGAAATTACCATTGTTCCACCCAGGGCGAAAGAGTATCTACTTATTATGTTAACATCTTTACAGTTAAATATTGATGATGATGATAATAATAATATTAATAAGAGCAAGCAATTCACATTGTGGAGTATATTGGTATAGAATAGCCAGTTATATATTGATGATGATGGTAATATAATGGTATAGAATAGTCAGTTACATATTGATGATGATGATATTATAATGGTATAGAATCATCATCATCAAGTTCCCTGCCAGCTGGCGTAGGCGTTCATGGCTCTCCACAGATCTCAGTCTTTGGTTTTCTGGATCAACTCTGCTGCTGATATTCCTCCATGCCACCGTCTCAATCTATCCAGCATCATTTCTCTTGGTCTGCCTCTGCCTCTCTTCCCCTCGATCTTTCCATGGAGAACGATTTTCTCCAATACCTCTCTTCTAATCACATGACCGAAGAAAGATGTTTGTCTCTTTCTTATTGTTGTATATAATGTTCTAGTTTCATTAGCCTCTTTAAGGTATTTATTGTTAGTTACTCTGGCAGTCCAAGGAATTCGCAACATTCGTCTCAGGAACCACATCTCTGTTGCTTCTAATTTCTTCCTAATTTGTTCATTTACATTCCAAGATTCACTTCCGTACAGCAAAACTGTTTCTACATAGCATTTCAGCACTCTCTTTCTTACATTCAGTGATAGTGACTTATTGCATAAGATACTCTTCATTTTCTGAAATGCGGCTTTTGCTTGCCCTGTTCTGCTTTTAATCAGTGTTGTACAACATCCATCTGATGTTATAAATGCACCTAGGTATCTAAAATTATCCACTTTGTTAAGATTTTCCCTTCTATTTCTATATCACATTTTGGTGTCACCATTTTCTTTGCTATCACAATTGTTATTGTTTTCTTGATTTTCAAGGAGAGTCCTTTCCTTGCACTCTCTGTTACTACAGTGTCCAACAATTGTTGTAGGTTTGTTGATTTATCCGCCACCAATACTGTGTCATCTGCATAGTGTATATTATTTATATTATAACCTCTAACTAATATTCCTGGCATCTCTTTGATCTCTCTCATTATTACTTCGCTATATAGGGAGAAGAGATCTGATGACAAGACACACTCCTGTCGTACTCCTAGATTTATCTGTTCTTAACTACCCTCTTTATTTCCCATTTTAATTGCTGCTACTTGGTTCCAGTAAATATTCTTCAACATTTTAATCAGTTCATCATGGTTTACTTTATCAAAAGCCTTAGTAAAATCTATGAAGCACAAATATTATGTCTTTCTGTTTCTCTATTGATGTTTCTATTAGTGTCCGTAATGTATAAATTGCATTGTTTGTGCCCTTTCCCTCCATAAATCCATACTGTTCTTCACTAATTTCCATTTTTATTTTCTTTCTAGTTCTTCTCATTATGATTCTGAGTAGAAGCTTAGTGATATGGTTTATGAGGTTAATTGTATAGGTATAGGTATAGAATAGCCAGTTATATATTGATGATGATAGTATAATGGTATAGAATAGCCAGTTATATATTGATGGTGATGATAGTATAATGGTATAGAATAGCCAGTTATATATTGATGGTGATGATAGTATAATGGTATAGAATAGCCAGTTATATATTGATGGTGATGATAGTATAATGGTATAGAATAGCCAGTTATATATTGATGATGATAGTATAATGGTATATAATAGCCAGTTATATATTGATGGTGGTGATAGTATAATGGTATAAAATAGCCAGATATATATTAATGGCGATGATAATATAATGGTGTAGAATAGCCAGTTATATATTGATGGTGATGATAGTATAATGGTGTAGAATAGCCAGTTATATATTGATGGTGCTGATAGTATAATGATGTAGAATAGCCAGTTATATATTGATGATGATGGCAGTATAATGGTATAGAATAGGCAGTTATATATTGATGAGGATGATAGTATAATCTTATAGAATAGCCAGTTATATATTGATGATGATGGCAGTATAATGGTATAGAATAGCCAGTTATTTATTGATGATGATGGTGATAGTATAATGGTATAGAATAGCCAATTATATATTGATGATGATGATGATAGTATAATGGTATAGAATAGCCAGTTATATATTAATGATCATGATAGTATAATGGTATAGAATAGCCGGTTATATATTGATGATGATGATGATGATAGTATAATGGTATAGAATAGCCAGTTCTATACTGCAGAGACCAGCTGTTAGAATTTATTTGGAGGTCAGCGTTGCCGAATGGATAAGAGCGTGTGCTCTTACACTTTTGATTTGCTGATGCTGAGGTAGCGTGTTGAATCCTTACACTGGTCAACTGGACAAAATTGTTGACTTCTCGTCCTTGACTTGGGGATGTAAATTACAAGTACCCTAGAAGTCAGAGTGGAATACTGTTAATAGGGAAAGCTAATCCACATACAAAAATGAGTCCAGTGCAACACTATATGTAGTAGAACGTGTATGGACTACGCTTAAGTTCAAAGTGAGCGAACGCAAAAAAAAAATAATAATAATTTATTCATGAATAATATTCTTGCCATCGTTCTTTCTTATATTAATTGTGTACACTCAGAAGTGTTCTCTTTAAGAAGTATCCTCTTTATTCTCTATTTAAGTGAGGTACAGTGTTTATGTACAATGACCATATTTACTTTTTAAAGAATGTTGATTTCCACAATTTCTTTGAAAACTTGACTGTGACACAAGACAGATATGATGTTGTGGCTCTTGGATGACATAACATCCAGACCAAATGTCACCAGATGTCATAACACCTTGCATTTGAACTGCATTTCACATGGAGTAAATGAAAAGCATTATAGGTAGAGATGATAACTATATCATCATGTTAATAAAATGTTAATAAAGATGTACCATTTATGTTTGTGTTTAAGTTACTCATTACACTTATTTATAAATACAATTACTTCTGTGTCTCTAGCTTATGTGTGCCATGATGTATCTTGTCTGTACCACATGTGTGTCATGCTGTGTCATGCATTGCTCATCCTCTGTCTCTAGAAGATGCAGTTGGAGTTTCCCTTCATCGAGCTGAGACCATGATGGCTTTTCTCATATCCTCCAGTACTTTAGAGGACTAATCTATTATACAAAAAGTTAAAGATAATGATATGGCACATACTGAGATAGGAATGTGGGTGACAGGATTCCACATACACTAGGCAATGGTGTCATAGGTGGGGTGAAAACCTGCTTCCCTTGTCACCTTTATTTTTCCCCAGATACATCTCGGTAGATGTTATTACAGAGCTGAAGCAACCAATCACATATTTCAAAGAATGCAAAGGGATTCGAACAGCTTATCCTATCTGTAAAGAGTCAGTGAAAATCAAAATCTTTATCAGAACTTAAAAAAAATAATGTCCACAAATACAACTTCATTGTCAACAAAAAGTTATATCAGCAGTGAAGACATTGAAAATGTCTTTCTAGCTTTCGACACCTTGGCTTTATAATTAACAACAATAGAGACTTCAAAAGAAGTCAGGAGGAGACTGGCCATAGCAATGGTTAAACAACATGAGGAGCCTCTGGTACAACACCAACAAACACATTCAAGATCAGGTTTTGAGGACATGCATCTTTCCTGTCACAACATACGGATGTGAGTCATGGACTAGTTTGCAATCACTAAAGGAAATCTAGGCTTTTGAACTTAAAGTAGAAAGTGGATCAAGCAGAAGAAAAATTCTGGTCATTAGTCGCTGTTCCAACTTCACGGCAACGGGTCGTCCCCATTGTGCTCCGTTCCTGTGCCAGTGAATATCACACAAAATGCTCCTCACTGCCCCATGTGAAAAGTGGAACAAACAGGAGTCTCGACTAACCGACAGCCCGCACAGGTACACTGTACATAATGCCGCCCCCAGAATGCCAACACAAATGTCCTCCACATGTCAGAATATTGAAGAAAACTGCTTATAAACAACATCAAGTATTGGAAACTGAAATACTTTGACTATATTAAACACTACATCTTTGACTATATTAAACACTATAGAAACAAGCTGTGGGAAATCCTTAAACAGTATGGAGTGAGTACACATCTAACAAACCTATGTAGAAGCTTATACAACAACAGTGGATGCATAGTGAGAGCAACTGTATGACACTCAGAACCCTTCACCATAAGATCTGGAGTACGACAAGGTTGTGTCCTGTCCCCTCTCTTGTTCATAACATATATAAACAACATATGTAAAGAAACCAGCAAAACAGAGACCATAAGAGCACCGCATGACGAGAACACGGAAGAAGAACCATCTGCAAATCTAACGATTAGAGAACTCCTGTTTGCGGACGACCAAGCACTAATAGCGAAATCAGAAGCTGAATTACAAGACCACATGAATAGTCTAAATGAAATGTGTAGGGAAGATAACATGAAAATTAGCACAAGTAAAACAGAGAGGTAATGACTGTAACTAAAGCAGAAAAAGCAACAACGATTCACCTAAACGAACATCCATTGAAACATGAAAAGAGTTTCAAGTACCTAGGAAGTATAATATCAACAAATGGCAAATCAGAAGACGAGATCGAAAATAGATGCAATAAGGCAAACCAACTCATTGAACAAATGGCACCAATACTAAAGAACAAACATGTATCAATAACTAATAAGAAAGCATTTTACAACCCAATCTTCCTACCAACTCTGTGTTACCAGTGCCAAACCTGGACAATGACAGAAAAAGAGAAAAGAAAAATCACAACAACAGAAATGAGATTCCTGAGAAGAATACTCAATGTATCAAAAAGAGATAAGATCAGAAATGAAGAAATCAGGACTAAAGTGGGGGTTATAGCTGCACTAGATTTTATTAGAACGCAGCAAGTCAAATGGTTTGGCCATGCAAGTAGGTTACCAATTAACAGTATACCACAACAAGCAATGATGTACAGACCCGATTGGAGCAGAGGAAGAGGCCGACCACGTAAACGGTGGATGCAGGGAATAACAGTCCATGGGAATATCGATACATGAAGCCCATAAGCGGGTACTCTCCCGCTGTTTATACTTCACCTCGACACCGCAAGGTACAAGAGGCACACTTTGAGATGAGATGAGATCACTTTAATATACCATTACTGAAATATTTGATCACTATTTTTCATTTTCAATTCTTCGAGCCACTACTGTATTCTGTTGTACTGTATTTGTACAGGTAATATCATCTTATGCTGACGAATGCCTTCGAGAACAATGACATTGGAATAGAAATCAACTACCACATGGATGGAAAGTTTTTCAATCTCAGAAGGCTGAAAGATAAAACCAAAACTAACAGCGACACCGTCAGATAACTCCTGTTTGCTGATGATTGCGCCCTAAATGCCAACTCAGAGGCAGATATGCAACACATGTTTCAGCTTTCTCGTGTGCCTGTGCCAATTTTGGGCTCAATATCAACTTGGAGAAGACTGTAGTTATGTACCAGCCAGCTCCAGGGATTAATCACACCGTGCCGAATATCAAAGTAAATGGTTATAGACTAAGTGTTGTGGACAAATTCACATATCTTGGCAGCACTGTGTCACAAGCTGCCACAATTGATGACGAAGTGAATGCAAGAATCTCCAAGGCCAGCGCGGCTTTTGGCAGACTGTACAAGAATGTGTGGGACAGAAATGGAATACGCCTGCAAACAAAGCTGAAAGTCTACAAAGCAGTCGTATTATCCACACTGCTATATGCTTGTGAAACCTGGACTGTTTATCAGCGACACGCTAGGAAACTAAACCACTTCCACACAGTCTGCTATGAAGCTATTGAAGATTAAACGGCAAGACAAGATCCCAGACACTGAAGTCCTAGAAAGAGAGTCCATACCCACTACCCACACTCTACTAATGAAGAATTAGTTTCGCTGGGCTGGTCACTTGACTCGCATGCCAGATCACAGATTCCCTAAACGAATTTATTTTTTAATGGCGAGCTGCGTTACGGTAAACGCTCCACAGGCAGCCAGAGGAAACGCTTTAAAGACACTGAAGATCTCACTAAAAGCTTTTTGAATTCATCATGACACTTGGGGGACCTAAATTCTTGGCGTGCATCATTACGCAAGGGTGCAGTCACGTGTGAGGCAACCAGGACTGCAAGAGCTGTGAAGAAAAGGTTGGACAGAAAAACCACTGCAGGAGATCCTCTTCCTGGCAGTCACGCATTCTTTTCCCACATCGTCAAAGAACATTTCGAGCCAAAGTAGGCCTTATCAGCCATCTTAGAACTCATAGCTCCATACTTTCAACCCCACTTGATGAAATGAATCGTCATCATCATTTTTGACGGACAAATAACATAACATATCATCTTCAACTTTTCTGTGTTATATTTGGAATATAAAGATCCTATTATTATTAAATTGTGACAAACAGTAAGACTGAAATTTGTCTTAGAGATAAAGGTCAACAGTAGGGGAAACTTCTGGATATATTTATAGACAAAACTCTGAACCTAGGACAGCAATTCCAGATGTGGTCCAGACCAAGTCCAACTGCACATGATTGGCTGCAGAGTTGTAAGAGACTTGCCTTGCAGTAGCTTTGGAGAACATATGGAATACTGTGTTCAAGCCTGGTGTCAAAGACTGCAATAGAAGGGGCGGAGGTATGCCCCAAGAGAGTACACCAACGGGAAGAGTGGTCAACCTCAAATAGAATAGAGGTGATGTAGGGGCAGGGTAGGTGAGAGAATAGGGGACTATTAACTAGTTCTCTCATGAGACACGGAGACGTTGACCAGATAGTCAGCACTCTGGTCACGACAGAATCACGCCTACATAATAGCCACGATTGCAAATCACCAAGAGACAGCTAATGTAAGCGTGCCAAACATCACGGCACGCAGCCGAAGGACGTGTCAAGGTCCCTTCCGCGTGGTGTGTAACCACGGGAAGCCAACTAGTCAGACGGGGACTGACCATTGTAGAGAGCAGATCGTTAGATATTGATAGGAGTTTTGTGTAACCAAATAGATAGAGATAGCATTAGAGTTTAGGAAACTAGTGATAGGCAATTCTGTGGCTTTGTGTGTGGTTTGATAGCGACTGTTATGTACTTGTAAAGAGCCTACGGCAATAAAATGTACCATGTAATTCCTTTCACACGACTTGCAAGTTTCTTGTGTGGTGTGAAAGAAGTAATCCGATGATGCCTGTCACATGAGTTGTTGACACCTGGTGTAGTATCGTTTTGCTGCAACTGATCATATCTGAAGAATAAAATGAAACAAAATAATTATCCCAAATCAGTAAAGACATTTAGTAATTATTACTTCTAATTTTATTATCCATCAAAACTGATCTCTCTCTCTCTCTCTCTCTCTCTCTCTCTCTCTCTCTCTCTCTCTCTCTCTCTCTCTCTCTCTCTCTCTCTCTCTCTTTCTCTCTCTCTTTCTCTCTATCCTCTCTCTCTCTCTCTCTCTCTCTCTCTCTCTGTCTCTCTCTATGTCTCTCTCTCCGTTACTCCGTTACTCCGAGTGAGAGAGAGGATGTCATTAAGTGAAAGGAATTTAATTATAAAGCGCAGAGAAAAGTATGAGCAGCGGAAAATCTTTTAGTTAGTTAGTTAGTTAATCGCGGTTCCAACTTCACGGCAACGGGTCGTCCCCATATTGCTCCGTTCCTGTGCCAGTGAATATCACATAAAATGCTCCTCTTTTTTAACACACAAACTGGCTCTTAAGCAATACCCCATGATGGAGTTGTAAGGATCGAGCAGTTGGTGCATGCGCAAAACGCGATTACAAAATAACTGCCACACTATCAGCTAGCACTTTGTTATTTTTATAGTTAGAGTGTGTAATAACTTGTAAAATCTACAGAAGAATCATGGTTCAGTATGAAGATAGCCGTTTGGGTATGAATGGGTTGATAGATGCAGTGGAAACACCCGCTGTCTCAGGTTAAGAAAAACATTCGAGACGCAGAAATCCGATGGGAAAGTCATGGTAACCATATATTGGAATATCAAGAGCTCTATATTGGTGCATTTCCAGGAAAAGGGGTGCAACTGTGACCAGTACTCGCAACAATGACAGGTAGTGAACAAACTGAGGTCCACGATACGGTCATAACGCTCGGGACGTCTCTCAAAAGGCGTATTGTGCATTGCTGCACAACAACGCTCGCCCTCATATGAATGCCCATACAGCGGATACACTACGTGCTCTGAAATTGAGGTTTTTGAAACATTTAGCATTCAGTCCAGACTCGGCGCCATCGAACTTTTTACGTGTTTGGCGCCCTGAAAGAACATTTGCAGTGTCATATGGTTTGCAGAAAAAAAAGTTTTTTCCTAGAAGGTATCAATAAGCTAATGGACAGGTGTTGCCTGGCAGGGGACTATGATGAGAAATAACACCCACAACATTTATGGCTCTCATTATTGTAAAAAAAAAACGTTATTCCTTAAATCCCTGTACTTAATGACTTCCCATTAGTATATGCACTAGATTCAAGGACATATGCCTGTTTAATTTAAGTTATCTTGTTGCTTTATCTAAACACATATGAGTTAGTAAAGTACGTAACTGATTACTTCCTTATCTGTGACAAGTCTGATATCACCAAAAACATTGCATAATTAGCACATAATATATAACTGATTAACTTATTCAAAACTGCAAGAGAAGCACCTAAAGAGTGTGAAATATACACTCGCTTACCCTGCAATCAGCGTTTCTGAAAATGTCTCAAATTGCAGTGCTCAAAACTGGACATTAGGCTATTTTATGGAATAGTGAAGTGTTATATACATATTTTCTTATCGCAAGCAATATATATTAGCACACATGCTCATTATTCACACCTTAAAGTTATTCAAGGGCAGAATGTCAGACGGGCCTCCGTGCCCAATTCTTAACCCTTTGAAAATAAAGATTGTTCGTTCGTTCGTTCGTTCGTTCGTTCATAAATACTAGACGAAACAAGAGACATAATTTAGATGAATAACAACCAATCTCAAATAACTAATTCCAAATTTCCAACTTAGTTTTCGATATTGCTGTTGATGCCATTGTGAAAGATACATTTGTTAACACATTTCTATATGATTTTGTTTGTTTAATGTCATGTGCTGTTATGTCATCCATCTACTTTCTCTATTATTATATTTGTCATAGTACCGAGCTCTTCTTACGACTTTGGCATTTATATACCTATTTTCAACCACATATTGCTCAACTTTGAACATCCACTAAAAGTAGAGATGGCGCGCCTTCTTTTGAGTTACTGTTTGTATTTGTTGTGTACTATTTGGTTTTTCTAGTGCATGCACATTTATTTGTAATGTTTGCTCTGCATCTGCAAAAGGCTGTCTTAGGCTAAGACTCTTAGCTGAAACAGTGGACATATGTGACGTGATTAAACATATTTATTCTTGCTTTACGTCAGCATTGTTGTATAAATTGTAATACATTTCCTTCGCTTATAAGTTTGTTTTGTGTTCAAAAGATTTTCACCTCCTGGTCTGACTCCTCTATTCGCTATTATTTTTAACCTTGAATTAGCTGGCGCTAGTGAAATTGATAACGTACTAATGTACTGTCATAAGCACGATCGGAGGCGGGTTCGAGGCCGGGGCTCGTCTTTTGCCAACGAGGGAAAGACTGGACACCTATTCCCCTTGCTCTCAGGCCTATAACATGTGGTGATGCTATCACATCACAGATCACCTCCTCGCCGGTGCTACGGAGTTCGTGCATTGAGCTGAGTTTCTCCGGACTCAGGTTTGAGGTAAGGAGAGAACGGAACACTTATGGGTTACACCCGTGTGCCTTTGATGTTGATCCATCGACTAAACTAAACTAAACTAGATCACCAGCAAGAAACTGCTTCGGGAACAAATTATTATTATTATTATTTGTTGCTGTCTGCGGGATCTCAGCAAGTATTGTTTGTTTTATGTCGTAATGACAACTCCTTCTGCACTCAAGATCTTTCGTATTTACTTTAGAAGTAAACAACTCAATGGTGCCATGGTTTCAAAATACTTGCATCTGTCTCGTTTTTTCCCCGCATATCCTTTACAGGACACCAGCATTTTACCGCAGTTGTTGATTTCTTGGCAAGATTACGCTCAGCAGTTTGCCATTGCTTTCTGAGCGGCCGGCTCACTTATCCCGTAAGTCCCCAACGCGGCGAGAACCGCTACAAATTCTCTCGCGCTGCGAGACCCTACGTGGATAAAAGGGATTACGAAGAAAGTCGTTTAACACCTCGGCTAGGGAGACAGGCATCTGTAGCGTTACTTGATTAAATTTGCTCTTTTATTGGTGGTTTTCTTCTGAAATATATGTATGAAGATAAGAGAACAGATACCGATATTAAAATCAGAATTCAAAAATCGAAATGAGATTTCATATCACTAGGACATTTGTGGAAGTCAAAGGAAGTTAAACTTAGCACCACACTTAGAATTGTAAAATCCAATGTTAAATCTGTACTACTATATGGGCCAGGAACACGGGGATAGCGAATAAAAGAATTGCTAATAAATTACAAATATTCACTAATTGGTATCTATGCAGAATACTGGGAATCAAATGGTCTTACAGAATAATCGACGAAGAGCTCACCGAGAGAACTACACAAATTCTAGCGAATCACAAGTGCAGAAAAGAAGCTGACACTGAATAGGGCACATACTGAAAGAAAAAAAAAGTGAGGACAATATAACCAGACACCTTCTTGTCAGGAACCCACAATGCGGACGAAGTAGCGAGACACCTACAGTCTCACTGAGAAAAGAATTACAGAGATAAATAAATAATGGGAGCACAAGGAGGGAGCTGCAGAAGATAGCAAAAGGTAGGACAGCCTGGTCTTATGTCCAAATGGGGGTTAAATGGCAGAATAATAATAATAATAATAATAATAATAATAATAATAATAATAATAATAAGAAGAAGAAGAAGAAGAAGAAGAAGATTTGTAATGTATCCAGTTCAGTATTTACGGAAAAATATAATAGTTTGATCTTGTTCAACCTGCTTCTTCAGCATTGGCTATAATTGATAGTCGTTTCTTTTCGTTTTTTGTTTCAGTTGGAGTCTCTGTGGCGAAGTGGTCAAGCAGTTTGACTCGTGCTCCGAAGGTCGTGGGTTCGATTCCGGGCCGCGCCCTTCGGTTTACGTGTTAAATGTTTCGGAGACTCCTGAGGGTCGTCGCTAAAAGCTACGGAGTTCGTGCTTTGTGCGACGCTTTCCGTGCTGCGGAAAGAGACCGAGCCATAGGAGATAAAACCCTGTGCAATGAAGTCGACCTTGTTGACTTTTAAGCGACTTTTTTTAAAAAAGTTCTTTCTTTTGTGAGTTGTGATATTCTTTCTATTCTTAGCCTTTTTCGAGTTGATCCTAAGCAGGACTGAATATATTTTTCTGTGTTCGTCGGGTACAGTTGGATCTTATGGGGCTCACGCTGATTGATTGTGGTGAAGTAATTTGTTGAAAGGTTTATATCAGTCTTTGAACTGACTAATCTGACATGGTCCGACTGACGACATTTGTAATTCATTGGAATTATCATACAATTTATTGATGGCCAAAGTATTTCGTATCCTGTAGTTATCATTAATTATAGTTTTATCTGTCCCAAATTAATTCACACACCCCTTTATTATCATGTCAACTGTAATACTAACACATAGCAGTTAGACATATAAATATTGGGTAGTTGACAGTTGAGATCTGAATCAATACCACAATGACTCAAACTAGTTTCAGACTTCTCATTCTGGCAGCCGCAGTTTTTCTACTAAAAACTGCGTGTGCTAGAAATGTCCATCATTCGTTGTTTAAAGAACAAAAAGGTATGTTGACTATTAAATATTTACTTTTTATGCACTTGGATAAATATATTGTTAAAATATTACGTCAGGTGACGCTGAGAACATGAATTAGCCTGCAATAGTATTATTTAAATACAACGGGAGAGGAGAGAAATTTAAAGTGTTTGCAGTAAAAAAAAGGACAGACTAAATAAGTAACTATTACATTTGTACAATATTCATAACATTGGGGGGAAAAAACATAAATATTGATTAGACAACAGGCAAAAGGAAAAGAAAAATTCTACAAACGCTAAAGCTTCTAACATCAAAATGTTTGCAGTAAAAACAATTTAGTTGACACCCCTATAATCGTAATGTGTAGTACAGGGTGGCCAAGTCGTCTGTCTTGCGCTCCGAATGACGTGTATTAATTTTCCGAGTGAATCATTAAGACCGTCTGGACATTTTCTTCATACTCCTGGGGGTTATTGCTGGGGCTACGGAGCTCATCCTTAGTGCGATGATCTTGACGTGTGGCAGGTCGCTCTGATTAGAGAGACCGAGCCAGACAGGCAAAAGCCAATGCAAGGAAAACGATGTCCTCGCCTTAAACTATAAACTTTAAGTGTGCTGTAGTTTGTAATGGTTCCTCCACTGGTGTTAGGTAGTCTATTTTCAGCACACGCCAAGGCAATTCCCAAAGGGAGTTAAATATATAGTGCGTCCGAGTTGGCTTTGTATATGTAATATTTTGACTTTGCATTGACTCTTGAAATTATAACATCAGATTACAATTTCATTCACCCTCCTTCTCCTTAGAGAGGTTCTTCGAACAAGACAACAAGAGAGCAGGCGCCCAGGCTGTGACGTTTACATTTGCCAAGCACTTTCAGAACCATATGGTCCTGCAGCATGAGCCGGCAAGAGCTAATATCTATGGCTTCTCCCCAAGTATTGGCCAGACAGTTAATGCCGAGGTATTTGTCTCTGACTGTCTTGCCTTGCAAATTCTATTTATCTTGTACAGAGAAATATGACTGTAATACGCACAAAATATATTCATCTGCATGACAAAGTCCTGTAGAGCACCATACACAAAGGACTTAAAAGTAAATATCCATTACAAATTGAAATATGAGAAAAACTGATCGAATGGAAATAAATAAATAAGTTGTTTGGAAGCACTCGGTTCAAAGAAAGTAAGAGACGACTATACACATGGAAAGCTCCAGATAACACTTAATCCCATTGAAAACATAAATAAAATGTAAAGGCAATGACTGGCACTGTCGGATAGAGAGATTCAAGGATGATACAGCGTAATTGTGGGGAACAGATACAATGCAGTCTCATCTCATCATGTTCCTCTTGTACCTTGCGGTGTCGAGGTGAAGTATAAACTTCGTGAGAGTGCCCGGTTATGGGCTTCGTATATCGACATTCCCATGGATTCTGTTATTCCCTCCGTCCAACGTTTACGTGGTCGGCCTCTTCCTCTGTTTCCATCTGGTCTGTACATCATTGCTTGTTGTGGCATGCTGTTGACTGGTAACCTACTTGCATGGCCAAACCATTTGACTTGCTGCTTTCTAATAAAATCTAGAGCAGCTTTAACCCCCACTTTAGTCCTGATTTCTTCATTTCTGATCTTATCTCTTCTTGATACGTTGAGTATTCTTCTCAGGAAACCTCATTTCTGTTGTTGTGATTTTTCTTTTCTCTTTTTCTGTCATTGTCCAGGTTTGGCATTGGTAGCACAGAGTTGGTAGGAAGATTGTGTTGTAAAGTGCTTTCTTAGTAGTTATTGATACATGTTTGTTCTTTAGTATTGGTGCCATTTGTCCAATGAGTTGATTTGCCTTATTGCACCTATTTTCGATCTCGTCTTCTGATCTGCCATTTGATGATATTATACTTCCTAGGTACTTGAAGCTCTTTACTTGTTTCAAGGGATGTTCGTTTAGGTGAATTGTTGCTGTTTGTTCTTCTTTAGTTATAGTCATTACCTCTGTTTTGCTTGTGCTAATTTTCATGTTATGTTCCTTACACATTTCGTTTAGACTATTCATGTGGTCTGGTAATTCAGCTTCTGATTTTGCTATTAGTGCTTAGTCGTCCGCAAACAGGAGTTCTCTAATGGTTAGATTTGCAGATGGTTCTTCTTCTGTGTTACTTCTTAGTTTTTCTACGAGCAGTATGAAGATCCCCTGCCGGCTTGCTAGGCCAGTCGCAGGTTTAGGACACTAATCTGACCACAGGGAGTCCATCCCCTATGGCGAGCCATACAATGCAGTGCCTAAAATAAAAAGGATAAATGATATTAGAAAATGCTTAAGAATTCTATTCGTCAGACAAGCAAAGATAAATTTTACCCGAAAAAGAACAAAGCTAAAAAATAAATAGATTACCGACGTATTCTTAAAGTTTAATGACAAAAGAAAACACAATAAGATGACAAAAAAGAATATGGTAAGATAAATTTTAAAAAAGAGGTAAATGTATAAAAACAAAAGAAAATTGGTTCAACTATCATTGCAACAGCATTCAAATAAAATATATTAAAGATATACAAATATGCAGACACAAATAAATCAACTATGTACAGAGTCAGAATCGGGCATTTATATGAATACCTTATTTTTCGTGACTATAAAGTTCATCTATTCAAATAGGAAGCTGAACAGCGCATAAACGCCTTTGAATATAAATGTTATAGACGAGTTCTAAGAATATCTTGGGTAAAGAAAAGAACAAATGCATCCATACTTCAAGAGTTGAATATTGAGGAGGGATGGCTATTAAAGACGATAAAACAAAGAAAATTGAAGTATTTTGGTCACTTGAAACGTCACGAAGGTTTGGAGAGAACAATAATGGAAGGGTATATGCCTGGGAAGAGAGGAAGAGGAAGGCCAAAGAGAAGATGGGTGCAGGATGTGGCGGATGATCTCCAGATGGGTGTATCAGACGCGGGACATCTTGCTTGTGATCGAGAAGCTTTCCGGAAGGTTGTTATGGGAGCGAGGTTCTGCAAAGGACATTCTACTGAATGAATGAATGAATGAATTCAAATAGGTTTCTTTATATTTTCATATTAGTTCCTAGGATAATTTCAGACTTGTTACATGGCTGTTTTAATTAAAACCATTCTTAGCTAGTTTGCCTTCATTGCCATTATTTGAATGACCAGAAATCCACATAATGTCCTCATGCTCCATTATGTGGTAATTGGTCAGCAGTTCAATTCATATGGCATAATTCACCTTTAGATCGTTAATTGTAGTCTGTTTTGTTTTGCATATCCTTTACAGGACATCGTTGTCAACATCAGCATCTTTCAGCTGTATGTTGATTTCTTGGCAAGATTACGCTCAGTAGTTTGCCTTTGCTTTCTGAGCGACCGGCTGCATACTCTCATAAGTCACTAGCGTGACTCGAACCACTTCTAATTCTCGTCCGCTCACGTTGACTACGAGAGTATTCGAGATTAACGGAGAAAGCTGCTAACCTCTCGGCCAGGCAGCCGGCTCAATTGTAGTCTACAACCAGCAAAGCAGACATTGGGACAGTGAAGATAATGATGTTCGGTGTCTTGCATACACATCCACAAACTATTTAACATCTGATGACTTGATATAAAACAACATTTATTCATTCATTTTTTCATTCATATGCACACACACACACCTCACTCCCCCTCCCCCACTCCATACCCTATGTCAAATATATGTTACTATTGTTTATTATTGTTGGTAAATATTCAGGTCCACAAATTATATGTTTATAATCAGTACAAAGGTGCAAGTATAACTGAGCTTTAATTTCTTTCAGCTGGTCACCCCAACAAAAACTTACACTTATTCGACCACAGTACAGCACTCCTCAAATGCGACTGTTGGAATATGGACCATAGAGCTGGACGCTCAAAATGCAGACACCCCAGCTAACATCAGTGTGACATCACAGGGAACCACGCTGACACTGACTGATGTCATTTTTGGAGATGTCTGGATATGTTCTGGCCAATCAAACATGCAATTCTCAGTGAATCAAGTAAGTTTTTCAGTAGCGAATACTGATCTAATATATGTGAGTAGCTCTAGATAACCAATATGCCTCAAGGCATGTAAAAACATGCTTTAGCTTTGACCTCTATTAATAAAAAAGCCAATTCCTACCCAACAGTGTAAGTGTTATTCCGAAGGTTGTGGGTTCGATTCCGGGTTACGTCTTTCAGGTCACGGGTGTATTTTTCTCGGAGACTCAAGGGGTTCGTCGCTGGAACTGCGGCGTTATTGCTTTGTGCGACGCTTACGGCAGGACGCCCTGTGGAAAGAGACTAAGCTATATGGGATAAACCCCGGTGCAATGAAGACGATCCTCTCGACTTCTAAGCGACTTTTTATTTAAAGTGTTATTCCATATGTTTGGCGTATATGAAGAGGCCTTCATATTAAACACACATTACACTTCTGATAGACAATAAAAACACCGTGCATGTCTTATGTAAGTTGCCAGTGTTGTTGTTAAGGGCGAATAAAGTATTCTGCAGGCTGTGGAGCATAGGAGTCACATGTCATGTCAGTAGAAGTATAGAACTGACTGCCCCACGTATGGCATACACGAAAGTGGAGCAGCATTCTGTACTCTATGTTTACAAACATATAGAAAGAAATTGATTGGTTATTCAAGGCCGAGAATTGCTGTGCATGTCAGTCAGACTGACCCAATCAGTCCCACAGGATAGTGGCACAGAGTTGCATGCACTGTGAAGTTAAATCCATGAGTGTAGATGAGTGACTTCAGTTTCTCAGTCAAAGTTCAGTACACAATATCATGCCTATTGTGCTCCAGTTTAACAAAGTTGATGCCATTACAGCTTGTTCAGAATAACAGAAAAACGATATGATAATTGTCGGATGTTATTGGGACAATCTCAAAGAGATAGAGGACAATCGAGTTCCTCAGTTCCCAATGTGATCCTGCTCGTTCTAATTAAGTTAACCTTTAATGTCTCAGTTGCTTGAGTCCATAAATAGAGTCTCGGAGAACCAAGGAATACCTCTAGGAAACAAAATGAAAAGTTTTCCCTTACAAATAACAATATCCTATTGGTGGTTTAATGTTTCTCCTCTCTCAGGTAATTAATTATTGTCTAGGGTTTGTTTTAATTAAACAACTTAACTACGACAAGAAAAACACTCAATAGATGACATGACCTCAATTTTATCATTTAATCAATATAAATTGGGTTATTGATCATTACATAAAAAACAAACAAACTACAATCCAATTCAATACAAAAGGTCATATACATATATATCTATAACTATACAAATATCATTGCTGTGCCAAATATAATATCCATATCACCAGTTATATATCTGTCTTTCTATTACATTTACTGCTCATCTTCTACGGGCATATGTGTCCTCTGAAAAAAAAAAAAATAAAAGAAAATCTGCATACACTCCGGTTTCTCCACTTCCAGGTTTGTGAATCCCTGCGGCAAGTAGTCAGTGACAATATCTATGTTACTTGTTGATCTGGTACAGGTCTGAGCAGAATATTGGCTCTAGTTCTTCCCTTTCAGGTTCAAGGATAAATTATCTATGTTATCTGTCCTACATGGGTAGACGAAAATCTTGCAGGTGAATAGATTTCTACACTAATCTATCAAAGGGCATTACTCAAACGAGATGCTTCACTCTGTCAGGGTGCTTCACTCGACAAGGTGCAACAGTCAGGCCTGGATCTAGATGGATCTAGCCACCACCTGAAATTCCAGCATTAAACATATATCTACTGATATCATCAATATGAACATCAGAAATGGAACGCTTTCAAGAAAAAAAAAAGTAAAATCAATAAAGAGAATTTGGATCCTAGGGAAAAATAAACAGTAGAGGAAGAGAGATTTGGTGTTCTCAAATAGTTATCAACCCCATAATGGTTTCTCTCCATCCAATCCTTCATTATAAGCCGCTCAAGGTTTAGACTAGCCGATACGAAGTGTCATCATCACCCACGCCTGTCATACATGGTCTCCAGGTTGAGTAATACCTTGATATTCTCTTCTGTAAATAATTATTTTCTCTAGATCTCCTCTCATTAAATAAAAAGGTCTCATACATTTAGGGTTTTAAATTCCTTCCCCAATGCAATGAGTATTTGCTTATAAACAATATAAGTACATTATGTTATCATCTCTTGTATAACATTCAGGTGAATTCTTTCTAGTCAAAAGTTTCAAGGGGAATATTTTATCTCCTCTTCACCATGTATGTATTATGCCTTTACCTCATTCATCATCCTCATCATCATCATCATCATCATCATCATCATCATCATCATCATCATCATCATCATCATCATCATCATCATCATCATCATCATCATCATCATCATCATCATCATCATCATCATCATCATCATCATCATCATCATCATCATCATCATCATCATCATCATCATCATCATCATCATCATCATCATCATCATCATCATCATCATCATCATCATCATCATCACTCATCATCATCATCATCATCATCATCATCATCATCATCATCATCATCATCATCATCATCATCATCATCGTCATCATCATCATCATCATCATTATCATCATCATCATCATCATCATCATCATCATCATCATCATCATCATCATCATCATCATCATCATCATCATCATCATCATCATCATCATCATCATCATCATCATAATCATCATCATGATCATTATCATCATCATTCAGGACACCAAACTATATTATTGTAACCTGAGTTATATGGAATATAGAGTGGTGTCATGGTTAGGAGTGCACTAAATTAGTAATTAGTGTATGCGTTATTATTACCATGTTCTCTTCTGATAGATAGACCATTATACATAACAGTGCCTCTATCATGATATTGATTGATTGATTCTACTCCTTCTCAACATGTCTCTTCTCCTTACTTAATTCACATTCATTCATCAGAAATCATAACCACATTGGCATGTATGATACTTGGGCATCCTGATGTGATTTACACATGATAAATTCACATATGCAACACCAATGAAATCATATTAGAACCTCACCCAATCCACAGTCGTTCATCAGAAATTCTAATCATATTTGCACGTATGATAAGTTGGCATATTTATGTGATTTACAAATGATAAACTCACATATTCACCACTAATGAAATCATAATGGAACCTCACTCATTCCACCATCATTAATCAGACATCATAATCATATTTGCATGGATGATAATTAGGGCATACTTATGTGACTCACAAATGATAAATTCACAGATGTAACACCAATGAAATCACAACTGATTCACCACATGCATGCTTCCACCAAATATACAAGATTATATGATACGCCCAATCCACATTCATGCATCATAAATCATAATCACACTTGCATGTATGACGATTAGGCATAATTATGTGACTCACAAAGGATAAATCCACATGTTTAACAACAATCAATTCACAATTGAATCACCACATGGGTGCTCCCACCCAACACACAAGATTATGATACATATAGAAACATATCTAACATACCATGTGCTCACGCACTTTTTCTATTACAAATTACGCTAATTTCTCCTACTAGTGCTTGTACATTTAAAATAGTTCCTTATTACTGAACTAATTATTTTAGCCTTCTAAATCCTAAGTTAATCGTACACTCCTAAATCACTGCTGATTTAGTTTAACCACTTAAGAAGTGTTTTGCTTGCTTGTGCTCGCTAGCTGTGAACTCCAGCGTGCAGTCCTGTATGTCGGATGAATAACGCCCTGTTGTCCAACATCAATGTGATGTCATACCGGACCTGAGGTTTGCGTGAGTATCCGTCGTCCCATGTCTGGCTTATTGGTGTGCAGACTTGTGGTTCCTCGCCATGCAAGCAGATACTCTCCGGCTTCGGAGGAAACTTAAGAAGTAAAAAGGTACAACCTAGGTCTAATGCTTATACATTAAATAAGTTGTTTGAACTAGTAGACAAAAAAAAAAAAACCTCACTATGGTTTATCCTAGTGTACATTTTATCCATAAACCACGATAACTAAATATAATATTTAGTTTCTCCTAAATAAGTTCTTAAGGAGCTAATCACATGGTTCTAACACATCAACTTACCAACTTCTGGAAAAGGGTCATTTACTACCGTAATAAGAAATTGTGCTTACCTTCATTATATTTGAATGACTTCAAACACGACGACAACATATTTCAGGGTCCTAGACTCGGAATTTTCCTCCAAGTTCTCTGGCTGCTTATAGGCTGGTATTTTGTTTCTTCTCATAATTTGATTTTATCTTTCAATGTTGGGGTTGAGGATACTGCCACACCGTCAGTCACAGTGGCCCTTATTCTACCTCGTGTTTGGGTTGGTGTGCACACTAATTCTCTGCCGGCTTGTAAGCCATTTTAAAGCCTTTTCCTTTCTCGTTTGGCTAAGACGTCATGACCAATCCCAAAGCTCCTTTCATACTATCTTTAGCACATCCTCGTCCTGATTTGGTATCCGTGCTATTTCCAACTTGGGGTGATTGTAGATTTAACCGTTGTCCAAATTGAAAATGGGTATGTCGTTGCTGTTTGTTGTTGTTATTGTCGTAAACTGGGGCTATAGGGAGAGGTGGGGGGGGGGCGGTGGGTGAGTGAAGATGAGTGACTTCAGTTTCTCAGTCCAATGTTCAGTACACAATATCATGCCTATTGTGCTCCAGTTTAACAAAGTCTGGTTGATGTCATTAAAGCTTGTTCAGAATAACAGAAAAACGATATGATAATGTTAGTCAGGAAATCTGCGTCACACTGTGAAGTAAAATACTAGATAATTTCTTAAGGAAATTATTACTGGGTATGCAGTCTATGTTCATTGCCAGCCAACCGGAACACTAGCGTAGACAGAAATAGTGTTTGGGTTCACCATAAAACAATCGTTAGCAAAGAACTGTGTCACAACACTTTACAGAAACAAAATACGTTCTACAAGCAGCCATCTGATAGGAAGGTTATCTATGATTCTGTGTCGTTGTTGATGGAATCGGTATGATTGGAAACACTATCACCAGTGCCATATATATATATATATATATATATATATATATATATATATATATATATATATATATATATATATATATATATAATATATGCACTACTAGCACATTGCCGTCTTGACAGTTTGATAGTTATTACATTGTGCTTTAAAATAGGCATCATAGCTACAACCCATAGCGGTAGTGAGTGTGACTGATCAGACTAATTCACGCTGTAAATGTTCGTCAACAATGGATGCATGTGAAACATGGTCATTTTCACCATCACTCACCATCTGACATCTCACACGCTCAGTGTGTCACCTATCTGTGGTCATTTTCTCTTTGTCTTTATTCCATTTCTGAACTTTGCCCTCCATGCAACTCGATTAGCGGCGACTTGTTCCCAAGGTGCAATATTAATGCCTATATCAATAATGTCCCTCTTACACACACCTTTCTATTAGTAGAGGCCGCCACCGACATCTTTAACCTATCTGTAATTCACCAAAAAAAAAGATGGTCTTTGGTATTCTACCGTCATCCGTCCGCCTAATGTGACCTATCCATCTAAGTCTACGAAGACTGAGCATGGAACAAACAGTCACATAACTCAATATTTCCAGAACTTCAGTATTTGTGATATATAATCTCAGTAATAAAACAAATTAGGTCACGCTATCAAAACTAAATGGCGTTAGCATTCGAACAGAGATCTGCAAGTACAATTGGTGTATCCAGTGAGTAACTACACAGACTGTACATGCAACAATAGCATACAGTGAGTACATACATATACTGCACATGCAGAAGCGATATCCATTGGAGACGTACACTACAAGTGTATTTTGACATCAGCACACACGCCATACATAGCCTCAAGCAGTTACATTTCTTTGGATCAACCGTAGCGAGAGAGGAAAGGTTTACAGGTGCAGCAGGTTGTGAAAATGTATTTTTATTTAATTTTTTTTATTTTTTTACTGCCTATAGTACCTTGCAGTGTAAGGCAGGAGGGTCTTGAGCCGGAGAAATTAAGGCCGCCTGGCTAGTGCAGTCGCCGGAAACTGTGCAGGATGTGTAAATAAAGTTAATTCTTTTCTAGAGAAATCCAAGACTTTGAAGATGATGGGCAGCCTGTACTGAACTCGATGGTGACCATGCCGACACATGATACAGATGTTTCACTTTTCTGGATAAATCTAGACACAAACTATTTAAGGTTTTCATTTAAAGAGGCCTTGTAATTCATTCTACCGCCACTAGACACACAATTCATATGAAAAGCTAGATTGGTATTCTTAAGAACCGAAAAGGAACAGGAAATAAAAACAGAAAAAGAAGAGTCAAAAATTAAAGAATATAACATAAAGAAAAAAATTTCAAGAAATTGTCACTGGAAAGACATCACGATATAATAAAAGCATTTGCATGACATATTTACTGTGTCAAAGAATGGAAAGGGGATTTTAAGCATGTTTGCCTGGTATAGAACAAATTATGCATTGATTTTGTTTTTACAGATGAGTGATTCAGCAGCTGAGAAAGCAGATGTCAACTATCCTAACATTCGCATTTTTACTGTCAGAGATAAATTTTCTTACGTACCACTGGATGATATTGTTGAGGTTCAGCAAGCCTGGACTAGACCAAACTCTGGTTTGTATCATAACACTTTTAAATACTCATCGCAACCTGTTCCGCTTATACCTTGCAGTGTCGAGGTGAAGTATAAACAGTGGGAGAGTGCCTGTTAATGGGCTTTATGTATCAAAATTCTCACGGACTCTGCCATGCCCCTCTGTCCTTCGTTACGTGACCTGTCTCTTCTTCTGCTTCCATTTAGTCTGTACATCATTGCGTGTTGTGGTATACTGGTAGATGGCAATCTAGTTACATGACCAAACCATTTAACTTGCTGCGTTCGGATACAATGTAGACTGATATAACCCCACTTTAGTCCTGATTTATTCATTTCTGATATGCTCTTTTCTTGATAGATTGAATATTCTTCTCAGGAATCGTTATATTAGAAGTAATTATTTTCTTTCCTCTTGTTCCGTCATTGTCCAGGTTTGGCACTGGTAGCATAGAGTTGGTAGGAAGATTGTGTTGTATAGTGCTTGCTTAGTAACTATTGATACCTGTTTGTTCGTTAGTATTGGTGCCGTAGGTCCAATGAGTTGGTTTGCCTTATTGCAACTATTTTCGATCTCTTCTTCTGATTTGCCATTTGATGATATTATACTTTCTAAGTACTTGAAGCTCTTTACTCATCATCATCATCATCATCATCATCATCATCATCATCATCATCATCATCATCATCATCATCATCATCATCATCATCATCATCATCATCATCATCATCATCATCATCATCATCATCATCATCATCATCATCATCATCATCATCATCATCATCATCATCATCATCATCATCATCATCATCATCATCATCATCATCATCATCATCATCATCATCATCATCATCATCATCGTCATCATCATCATCATCATCATTATCATCATCATCATCATCATCATCATCATCATCATCATCATCATCATCATCATCATCATCATCATCATCATCATCATCATCATCATCATCATCATCATCATCATAATCATCATCATCATCATCATCATCATCATTCAGGACACCAAACTATATTATTGTAACCTGAGTTATGTGGAATATAGAGTGGTGTCATGGTTAGGAGTGCACTAAATTAGTCATTAGTGTATGGGTTATTATTACCATGTTCTCTTCTGATAGATAGGACTTTATACATCACAGTGCCTCTGTCATGAGATTGATTGATTGATTCTACTCCTTCTCAACATGTCTCTTCTCCTTACTTAATTCACATTCATTCATCAGAAATCATAACCACATTGGCATGTATGATACTTGGGCATCCTGATGTGATTTACACATGATAAATTCACATATGCAACACCAATGAAATCATATTAGAACCTCACCCAATCCACAGTCGTTCATCAGAAATTCTAATCATATTTGCACGTATGATAAGTTGGCATATTTATGTGATTTACAAATGATAAACTCACATATTCACCACTAATGAAATCATAATGGAACCTCACTCATTCCACCATCATTAATCAGACATCATAATCATATTTGCATGGATGATAATTAGGCATACTTATGTGACTCACAAATGATAAATTCACAGATGTAACACCAATGAAATCACAACTGATTCACCACATGCATGCTTCCACCAAATATACAAGATTATATGATACGCCCAATCCACATTCATGCATCATAAATCATAATCACACTTGCATGTATGACGATTAGGCATAATTATGTGACTCACAAAGGATAAATCCACATGTTTAACAACAATCAATTCACAATTGAATCACCACATGGGTGCTCCCACCCAACACACAAGATTATGATACATATAGAAACATATCTAACATACCATGTGCTCACGCACTTTTTCTATTACAAATTACGCTAATTTCTCCTACTAGTGCTTGTACATTTAAAATAGTTCCTTATTACTGAACTAATTATTTTAGCCTTCTAAATCCTAAGTTAATCGTACACTCCTAAATCACTGCTGATTTAGTTTAACCACTTAAGAAGTGTTTGCTTGCTTGTGCTCGCTAGCTGTGAACTCCAGCGTGCAGTCCTGTATGTCGGATGAATACGCCCTGTTGTCCAACATCAATGTGATGTCATACCGGACCTGAGGTTTGCGTGAGTATCCGTCGTCCCATGTCTGGCTTATTGGTGTGCAGACTTGTGGTTCCTCGCCATGCAAGCAGATACTCTCCGGCTTCGGAGGAAACTTAAGAAGTAAAAAGGTACAACCTAGGTCTAATGCTTATACATTAAATAAGTTGTTTAACTAGTAGACAAAAAAAAAAAAACCTCACTATGGTTTATCCTAGTGTACATTTTATCCATAAACCACGATAACTAAATATAATATTTAGTTTCTCCTAAATAAGTTCTTAAGGACTAATCACATGGTTCTAACACATCAACTTACCAACTTCTGGAAAAGGGTCATTTACTACCGTAATAAGAAATTGTGCTTACCTTCATTATATTTGAATGACTTCAAACACGACGACAACATATTTCAGGGTCCTAGACTCGGAATTTTCCTCCAAGTTCTCTGGCTGCTTATAGGCTGGTATTTTGTTTCTTCTCATAATTTGATTTTATCTTTCAATGTTGGGGTTGAGGATACTGCCACACCGTCAGTCACAGTGGCCCTTATTCTACCTCGTGTTTGGGTTGGTGTACACACTAATTCTCTGCCGGCTTGTAAGCCATTTTTAAAGCCTTTTCCTTCCTCGTTTGGCTATGACGTCATGATCAATCCCGAAGCTCCTTTATACTACTTTAGCACATCCTCGTCCTGATTTGGTATCCGTGCTATTTCCAACTTGGGGTGATTGTAGATTTAACCGTTGTCCAAATTGAAAATGGGTATGTCGTTGCTGTTTGTTGTTGTTATTGTCGTAAACTGGGGCTATAGGGAGAGGTGGGGGGGGGGGCGGTGGGTGAGTGAAGATGAGTGACTTCAGTTTCTCATCCAATGTTCAGTACACAATATCATGCCTATTGTGCTCCAGTTTAACAAAGTCTGGTTGATGTCATTAAAGCTTGTTCAGAATAACAGAAAAACGATATGATAATGTTAGTCAGGAAATCTTGCGTCACACTGTGAAGTAAAATACTAGATAATTTCTAAGGAAATTATTACTGGGTATGCAGTCTATGTTCATTGCCAGCCAACCGGAACACTAGCGTAGACAGAAATAGTGTTTGGGTTCACCATAAAACAATCGTTAGCAAAGAACTGTGTCACAACACTTTACAGAAACAAAATACGTTCTACAAGCAGCCATCCGATAGGAAGGTTATTATGATTCTGTGTCGTTGGTGATGGAATCGAGTATGATTGAAAACACTATCACAAGTGCCACACACACACACACACACACACATACACACACACACACACACACACACACACACACACACACACACATATATATATATATATATATATATATATATATATATATATATATATATATATATATATATATATATATATATATATACACGCTACTAGCACATTGCCGTCTTGACAGTCGATAGTTTGTTACATTGTGCTTTTAAAAAGACATAATATCTACAACCCATGGCGCTAGCGAGTGTGACTGATCAGATAACTATTAATTACTAATTACTATTATTCACGCTGTAAATGTTCGTCAACAATGGATGCATGTGAAACATGGTCACTTTCACCATCACGCACCATCTGACATCTCACACGCTCAGTGTGTCACCTATCTGCAGTCATTTTCTCTTTGTCTTTATTCAATTTCTTAACTTTGCCCTCCATGCAACTCGATCAGCGGCGACTTGTTCCCAAGGTGCAATATCAATGCCTGTATCAATAATATCCCTCTTACACACATCTGTCTATTAGTAGAGGCCGCCACCGACATCTTTAACCTATCTGTAATTCACCAAATAAAGATGGTCTTTGGTATTCTACCGTCATCCGTCCGCCTAATGTGACCTATCCATCTAAGTCTACGAAGACTGAGCATGGAACAACAGTCACATAACTCAATATTTCCAGAACTTCAGTATTTGTGATATATAATCTCAGTAATAAACAAATTAGGTCACGCTATCAAAACTAAATGGCGTTAGCATTCGAACAGAGATCTGCAAGTACAATTGGTGTATCCAGTGAGTAACTACACAGACTGTACATGCAACAATAGCATACAGTGAGTACATACATATACTGCACATGCAGAAGCGATATCCATTGGAGACGTACACTACAAGTGTATTTGACATCAGCACACACGCCATACATAGCCTCAAGCAGTTACCATTTCTTTGGATCAACCGTAGCGAGAGAGGAAAGGTTTACAGGTGCAGCAGGTTGTGAAATGTATTTTTATTTTATTTTTTTTATTTTTTTACTGCCTATAGTACCTTGCAGTGTAAGGCAGGAGGGTCTTGAGCCGGAGAAATTAAGGCCGCCTGGCTAGTGCAGTCGCCGGAAACTGTGCAGGATGTGTAAATAAAGTTAATTCTTTTCTAGAGAAATCCAAGACTTTGAAGATGATGGGCAGCCTGTACTGAACTCGATGGTGACCATGCCGACACATGATACAGATGTTTCACTTTTCTGGATAAATCTAGACAAAAACTATTTAAGGTTTTCATTTAAAGAGGCCTTGTAATTCATTCTACCGCCACTAGACACACAATTCATATGAAAAGCTAGATTGGTATTCTTAAGAACCGAAAAGGAACAGGAAATAAAAACAGAAAAAGAAGAGTCAAAAATTAAAGAATATAACATAAAGAAAAAAATTTCAAGAAATTGTCACTGGAAAGACATCACGATATAATAAAAGCATTTGCATGACATATTTACTGTGTCAAAGAATGGAAAGGGGATTTTAAGCATGTTTGCCTGGTATAGAACAAATTATGCATTGATTTTGTTTTTACAGATGAGTGATTCAGCAGCTGAGAAAGCAGATGTCAACTATCCTAACATTCGCATTTTACTGTCAGAGATAAATTTTCTTACGTACCACTGGATGATATTGTTGAGGTTCAGCAAGCCTGGACTAGACCAAACTCTGGTTTGTATCATAACACTTTTAAATACTCATCGCAACCTGTTCCGCTTATACCTTGCAGTGTCGAGGTGAAGTATAAACAGTGGGAGAGTGCCTGTTAATGGGCTTTATGTATCAAATTCTCACGGACTCTGCCATGCCCTCTGTCCTTCGTTTACGTGACCTGTCTCTTCTTCTGCTTCCATTTAGTCTGTACATCATTGCGTGTTGTGGTATACTGGTAGATGGCAATCTAGTTACATGACCAAACCATTTAACTTGCTGCGTTCGGATACAATGTAGGACTGATATAACCCCCACTTTATTCCTGATTTATTCATTTCTGATATGCTCTTTTCTTGATAGATTGAGTATTCTTCTCAGGAATCATTATATTAGAAGTCGTTATCTTTCTTTCCTCTTGTTCCGTCATTGTCCAGGTTTGGCACTGGTAGCATAGAGTTGGTAGGAAGATTGTGTTGTATAGTGCTTGCTTAGTAACTATTGATACCTGTTTGTTCTTTAGTATTGGTGCCGTATGTCCAATGAGTTGGTTTGCCTTATTGCAACTATTTTCGATCTCTTCTTCTGATTTGCCATTTGATGATATTATACTTTCTAAGTACTTGAAGCTCTTTACTTGTTTCAGGGGGTGTTCTATTAGATGAATTGTTTTTTTTTTCTGCTTTGGTTATATTCATAACCTCTGTTTTAATTATGCTAATTTTCGTGTTATACATACTTAATTTAGACTTTTCATGTGGTCTTGTAATTCAGCTTCTGATTTTGCTATTAGTGCTTGATCGTCCGCAAATATGAGCCATTTAATGGTGTCATTTGCCGTTGGTTCTTCTTCTGTGTTCTGTTCTTCGTGTAGTGTTCTTACGATCTCTGTTTGGCTGGTTTCTTTACATATGTTGCTTAAGTAGGATATGAACAGAAGAGGAGACAGGACACAGCCTTGTCGCACTCCTTATCTTATGGTGAAGGGTTCTGAGTGTCCTCCATTTGTTCTTTCTACGCATTCACCGTTGTTATATAAGTTTATACTTAAGTTTGTGAGATGTGTACTCACTCCATATCGTGTAAGGATTTCCCACAGCATGTTTCTATCAATTCTATCAAATGCATTTTCTTACTTTTAAATACATTAACAGACTAGGTGAAGTTAAGATCGACATTAGTCATCAGTCATTAGTCATTAGTCGCGGTTCCAACTTCACTGCAACGGGTCGTCCCCATCATGCTCCGTTCCTGTGCCAGTGAATACTACACAAAATGCTCCTCACTGCCCCATGCGAAAAGTGGAATAGATAGAAGTCTCGACAAACCAATCTCCTGCACATGTATACTATTCCTAATGCCGTCGCCAAAATGCCAACACAAAAGTCCTCCACGAAAATTACAGTTCATCGTCGATGGAAGCGGCAGTCACTAGAAAACCAGCAGCCACACACAGTAGCATAAGGCAAGCCACTTAGTTCTCCGATAGGCCGGCCTCTATTATTCTGAACATGCAGGTCACGTTACACATAACCACGGACAGATGTAAATTCATTCCACACAAAATTCACAGCTCACAGTGTCAGTCACGCACTCAACTCAGTAGAAGGGCGCGGAACCATGCAGTACCAGTCCAACATGAGGAAAATGCGTCTGTAAACCATAGCCACATGCATAAACACTCCAGAGGCCTTAACCGTTCCAGTGTCTATCCTCTATGTTGGGGACCGGAAGTCCTCTATGATCAACACGAGGAAAACTACAACGTACACGTACATGTGTGAACTCACACAAGCTCACCCGTACACACAAGGCTGTTACCTAGCATTTGTGAAGTGTCAGCATTTAAGATTCCTAAGAAGATTTTGTGTGTATTTGTTATTACTTGTAATTAATAAACTCAATTACTTTTCGCATTTATCTTTATGCTGCAAGTTTCGGGTGCCTTCTATTTGATGGCAATAATTTAAAACTTGTTTAATTTATGGGAACAATTCTGTTTCTATGTATTTTCTTCTATTTTCTTTAGGCATCTGTTTAATTTCACGTGGTCAGAATTGTGTTCCATAGAAGTCAGCATAAGGCCTTAAAGGCTATTGAAGAGTCTTGTCCATCAAATAGGCTTTCATCTCACTCTCATTTCACTGTCCACGGTCACATTCAGTAATGTTTCATCACCAAGCATTTGTGTTGACATGTTATAATATTATAGTTATTTCACTGTGTTTACATTGTGCTAATTCAACATTAAGTTGCTTGTAGAAATTGCTACTTTATTCCTCTGTGCTGATTGATATTGCTGCATTGTGCATGGCATTGGTGTCTCTTGTTTTGCCACCTAATCTGTCCAACATGACTCTTACCTAATACTGGCGTAATTCCTATTACTGTTTTAAATCTTTAGCAGTCAAGGAGTTTAATTACTAGGTATTAAGAAATCTAAATGTTCAAACTAAGAAACAATAATTACGATACTTGCACAGGTGGATATATTTTGAATATTGTAATTCTGCAAAACTTGCCAAGAAACCATAACAACCATGAAAGAAAACATAATAAGAAAGAGATCTGGTGGCGAGACCCCCAGGCCAGGCAGATCAGATAACACTGGGGAAGAGTGTGACGCAGGGACCAGTACTAGTAATCGTGATGACGGAGTTAATCCTGACTGTGTTACCAAGGAAATCCCCTGTGTCAGACTAAGAAACAGAGTGAGAATGGCAACGTGGAATGTGAGAAGTTTGTATGAGGGAAAGCTTAAAGTAGTGTGTGATGAGATTGAGAGGTTAAACATTCACATTTTAGGAATTAGTGAACATCGCTGGAGCGGCAAGGGATATTTTACAACTGAAAATGGAAGTATTTTCATTTATTCTGGTAGAGATGTCGGAGGCCAGAGTGGAGTGGCATTTTGTTTAGATAAGACAACTGCAAAAGCTTTAATGGGATATAATCCAGTTAGTGATAGAATCCTCACTATTAGACTTAAAGGCCGTCCAAAAAACACAACTCTCATACAGATATATGCACCTACTTCAACAGCAGAGGAGGACGAAATTGAAGATTTTTACAACACACTACAAGACACATTAAATAAGATTGGTCATAATGATATAGCAATAATAATGGGAGATTTTAATGCTAAAGTAGGTGCAGGAAGAGCTGAAAGTGAGAGACACGTTTTAGGAAAATTTGGATTAGGAAATAGAAATGATGCAGGTGACAAATTAATTGAATTTTGCACAGAAAATGAGTTAACGATAGCCAACACACTTTTTAAACAACATCCAAGAAGACTCTTCACATGGAAGTCTCCAGACAGTTTTACCAAAAATCAGATAGATTATATTTTAATACAAAGAAGATGGAGATCAAGCATAACATCTGCAAAAACCCTACGAAGTGCAGACTGTGATACAGATCATCAGTTATTAGAAGCAGATCTGAAATTAAAACTCAAAAAGCTTACCCGAGGACCAAGGCCACTTCGTTTTGATCTCACAAAAATACCGGATGCATACAACATAGAAGTTAGGAATCGTTTTGGGGTCTTGATGTCTGTACAAGAAGAAATGACACCTGATGAACTGGCAGTACAAGCTAGGAATATCTTGATAACTACAGCCAAAGATTTCATTCCGACCAAGAAAAAGCAACGTAAGCCATGGATTACATCAGACACGTTAGAATTAATGAGGGAGCTGAAACAGAAAGGAGATGAATCCGATAGCAGGATGAAGTATAAATCTTTAACTCGAGAAATAAGAAAGAACACAAGAAAGGACAAAAATCAATATATACAAGTTTGCTGTACCAGAATAGAGCAATATCATAAGGCTGGAAGAGATTATGAAATGTTCAAGGAAATGAAGTTATTGACAAGAAATGTTCAACCTCAATTGAATGTTATCTGTGACAAGATGGGAAACACCTTAACAGAATCTAGACAAATTCTAGAAAGATGGCAGGAGTACTGCAGTGGAATTATGATATGAGTGACAGTGAGGATATGAATGAGATACATGAGCCAATGACAGCAGAGACAGAACCTGAACCCTCATTAGATGAAATTGCTTGGGCTATAAGGAACCTGAAGAATGGTAAATCACCTGGATGTGATGAGATACCAGCTGAACTAATTAAAGCAGGAGGAGAAGAAAGCATACACATATATCATGCATTATGTACAAAGATTTGGAAATATGGTATATGGCCAAAAGATTGGAAGAGAACTATCTTCATTCCAATACCAAAAAAGGGCAACCTGAAATTATGCACCAACTATAGAACTGTTGCCCTGATAAGTCATGCAAGTAAAATTCTACTAAAAGTCATAATGCGAAGACTTAGTAAGAAAATGGAAGAAGAGATTAACGTAGTTCAAGCTGGATTTAGACAAGGAAGAGGAACAAGAGATCACATATTCAACATGCGTTTAATAAAGAGAAGTGCAGAGAATTTAATGTAAACCTATTCTCATGTTTTGTGGATTATTCAAAGGCATTTGACTGTGTACAGCATCAGAAACTTTAGGAAATCATGAGGAATATGGGCTTTCCTTCACATGTAGTACATCTCATAAAAATGCTATATCTAGACCAACAAGCAGCAGTTAGAATAGATGGCGAGACATCAGATTGGTTTGACATCAAGCAAGGAGTCCGTCAGGGCTGCGTGCTGTCACCCTATTTGTTTAACCTGTATGCCGAAAATATAATGAGAAATGTAAGAGATGATATAAACAGGGAGCCATATGATGCCCTAAATATCGGCGGTCATGACATACCAGAGATTCGATATGCTGATGATACAGTATTACTATCCACAAGACAGAATGGCATAGAATACCTAATAGCCTCAACACAATTGAATAGTGAAAATCACAACTTATATCTTAACATAGCAAAAACTAAGATAATGCATACAGATAAAACTACTATGGAGAAAGAAATATACATTAATGGGAGAAAATTGGAGGTGGTGGAAAATTTTGAATATAATGGTGACACAATGAAAGAAATTAAACGGCGACTATCCATTGCTCTTCAAAGACTAAAACAGATGAATAAACTATGGTGTGGGACAGACAGAACTACAAAAATTAGATTTTTAAGAGCATGCATCTTTACCATTGCAACATACGCCTGTGAGACATGGACACTTACTAAACAAGCTGAACAGCGCATACATGCCTTTGAATATAAATGTTATAGACGAGTTCTAAGAATATCTTGGGTAAAGAAAAGAACAAATGCATCCATACTTCAAGAGTTGAATATTGAGGAGGGATGGCTATTAAAGACGATAAAACAAAGAAAATTGAAGTATTTTGGTCACTTGAAACGTCACGACAGTTTGGAGAGAACAATAATGGAAGGGTATATGCCTGGGAAGAGAGGAAGAGGAAGGCCAAATAGAAGATGGGTGCAGGATGTGGCGGATGATCTCCAGATGGGTGTATCAGACGCGGGACATCTTGCTTGTGATCGAGAAGTTTTCCGGAAGGTTGTTATGAGAGCGAGGTTCTGCAAAGGACATGCTACTGAATGAATGAATTCAGTGAAACCTCCTTATGTCACTTCTAAGCAGATAATATATGGATTTCCTAAAATGATATGCTAGCAGACGAAGTAAGTTACACAGAATGAGATGAACATTCCCAAATTGCCAATTTGAAATTCCAATACAATAATATTCTTATTGCATTTGAAATAATGTACTAATAAGAGAGTTAGTTGCATATCCTTTACAGGACGTCGCAGTGCATGTTTTGCTGTTGTGATTTCTGGGCAAGTTTATGTTCAGTAGTTTGCCATTGCTTTCTGAACGACCGGCTCCCATACCATTTCGTAAAACGCCAACGCAAGACGGTCTGCTGCCAAATCGCTCGCAGCTGTGTTTCGAACGCTTGTATGCGAGATTAAGAACTGCGTCCGTAACTACATTGCCACGGAGTCTGATAAAACTGTCGAAAAAATTCATGTTCAGAAAATGTCGCCATTATCAAGGCAACACAATACAATTTTGCTCTTCCTTTCCTAGTATTACATGGCCGTACCTATTTCGGAAAGGAAAATATTAATAAACTGTGTATTTATTATGGGTTGATGTATATGGTGACATAAATATGTGGTTTATTATAAATTGAATTATGAACATTTTTTAAAACGTTTTTGAAATTTTCAATTTCATCGTATATAATTTTGTCGATTTTTTATTGGCGGTTGTCTCTAGATAGTTATTTTTTTCCGCCTGCGTTACCGAAGTCCTTAAGGAAAGCAACGAATATTAACGTGATAACATACTATACATGACGTAAAAGGCAGCACACATTAGCTGCAAAATGTGACCAACCATGAAGAAGTCTAAAGACAAGAGGCAAAGACAAGAATAACTCAATGTGTTGAAACTACCAGAAAAAGACTTTATCCCCCGTACCCGCAAATGTGGACCACAAATCATCATCTATACATGGTTCTTTTCTGGCTTTAAACTCCAGCGTAGTTCATGCTTGACTGGCTTTTGAGGTTGGGATGGCCTTCTCTATTACTAATATAATCAGGGGAATCCACTCCGACTCATGAGGTACTTGTAAATTACGTCCCCTAGTCAAGGACGACAATTAATCATTTTAGTCCAACTGACCAATGTATGAGATGAACCGGCTACCTCGTTATCAGCATACCCGAAGTTTAAGAGCCACAGCTCTCATCCATTCGGCCACACTGACCTCCATATGTAGAAGGGATAAATCACGGTATGTTGCTGACTCGAACTTATCAATAACCAAAGTGAATGATCACATCATTCAAATCTTTAAAAAAGTAAGCTGTATGGTGTAACTCCATATTGTATAGACCAATCGACACCGAATGAGTGATGTAGTCAACATGATGCCGGCTGCCTTTACTTTACAGAACATTTTCTAGTACCCGTTTAAAGTGGGGTCCCAGGTCAATTAAAACCACCCTAACGTCGATAGGGAATTGAATACGTGACTATAGTACCTGTAGGTTAGACAGCTAGATTGAATATATGAAGAGTTGATTGTAGCTGTACTTATGAGACAGTCATTGAATGTTCAGCTTTTCACTGATTAGATCTTTGTAACATCTACCCAGGTGCTGTAGGTGGTTTCTCTGCTGTGTGCTGGGTTTATGGGAAGAATATTCACAAGGCTTTGGGCCATGCTATTGGTTTAATACATTCAAGTTGGGGCGGCACTACCGCCGAGGCTTGGTCATCTCCTGTAGCCCTTGCAAAGTGTGGCAATCTAAACAGAGTGGAAGACAAAAAGGCTGACCATAACGTAGAGTAAGTTTAATCATAGTACTTTTATTCTAAGATTATGACATTGTCTTTTGGTGCACAAACATGCTGCTTGTTGTCCTATGATTCTAATTATTTGTATTTGAACAGTCGGTTTTACATGCTTATTAAATCACCAGTTGATTGCAGTGCAGATCATGGATGATAATTTCTCTTAGAGAGGTCCGATACACTTTTGTCTGTCATTTATCTGTTTTATCTTCTTTATCTGTTAGTTGTTAGTCTGTTGTTAGTTGTTAGTTATCTGTTAGCCTGTCATTTATCTGTTTTATCTGTTAGTTGTGCTTTCACTTTTCAGTGTGCTGAAGGATAACAATTTAATATACGGTGTGTGAATGAAGTGTTTGACAATGAATGAATGCGCTTGAGATTTAATATAATAAGAATATGTCATTCTGAAACTAGAGTAGGATAGGCTTGACATTGTTACATTTAGGGGTGTGGAGTCTCCATAAGGTTTTAGCAGAAGGTAGAGTCAGTAATTAATTCGTAGATTCAGAGTTGGAATTGATGCACGTTTATTGAGAAACAAATAAAACAAAATGGCATGCATGTTCAGTGCTTCTGTTTGCTTCTGTGCCCCTTGCTTATCCCACTCAGTTTTTTTTTTTTTTCGCGCGCTCTCTCTCTCCGACTCTTGGTCTTCATCTACCCGTGTCTCACTGTGTAAAACGGTATAAATAAGTGCAAATCCACCTCAGCCACACTAAAATAATGGTGTCTATGTACATGGAATAAAGGCTGCTAGTGACATCAATCCACGTCCTGTAGGCGACCTGAGGAAAATGCTCACAAGGTGTTGGATTACTCTATCGGTCTGGTGCACTCAACTGGGGAGGGAGGGGGCGGGGTGAAGAGAGGAGACTCCTGCAGAAAGCAAATGGAATTGACAGATCAGAACGCTTTCAGAATGATGATCACTTCCAGGGTGAGCATACAGACAGAGACACGTTGAAAGAATTGCCATGAGATCTAAGACCGGACTTAGTGCACTGAAGGTTAAGGTTGCAAAGGACATGGAGCAAAGAATGCTGTTCATAATCTATCAGCATCTGATTATCCCAGTAACTGAAATATGGAAGGACATGCTTGCCTATATGATTATTTCAGCAATTTATTCTGGGTTACGACTGCTGACAGTGTCAAAGAGTCAGCTATTGAAACTAGAGACCATACAGAATGAAGCTACGCGAGTGATCCTGGCGTGCACAAAGAACGCAACAGTAGTGTGTATGCAATACATTCTGGCCTTGCCAGCGATTTTAGACAGGCTCAAGTTGCTGCGGGCTGAGTGATGTCTCCTGGTGGACACAGACAAGGAACACCTGTATGACGATCTGGACACAGTTAAAGGTCATAGGATGATAAGACACAAACACACACACACACACACACACACACACACACACACACACACACACACATACGCATACGCACACACACACACATTCACTCTCTGCCTGCCCTTCTCGATGTTTGTCTCTCATCTCTTTCTCATTGTTTGTATCTACATATTTGTATTTCTCCCTGTCACTTTTTATGTCTCTCACCGTGTGTGTGTGTTTGTGTGTGTGTGTGTGTGTGTGTGTGTGTGTGTGTGTGTGTGTGCGTGTGTGTGTGTGTGTGTGTGTGTGTCCCTCTATCTACATCTCTTCCTGTCTCTCTTTCTCTGCCAGTCTCTCTTTCTCTGTTTGTGCAATTGTCTCTCCCTCTGTCTACCTCGTTTTGTCTCTCTGGCTGCCTCTGTCTGCTGTATGTCTGTCTGTCCGTATATCTTTCTCATATCTAGTTCATATTTATGTGACTCTCGTTTATCGAGTATTATACATGTAATAAATATTTGCATTTCAGTGGGCATTTCACCCAGATGAGTATTTGTGTGTGTTTGTGTGTGTGTGTGTGTGTGTGTGTGTGTGTGTGTGTGTGTGCACTACGCCCAGACGTGTGTGTATCTGTGTGCATGCCACTTTAACTATAATACAAACACACAGACACACACACACACACACACACACACACACACACACACACACACACACATGCATATTCATGTTTCAGATTGCCTGCACATATGTTATTTCCTCGTGCCATAATTCATGACATATTTGTTCTTCTCAGTACGTTTTATTCATTCATCGTTTACCCCCTACCGATATTTCAGTCAGGAGCAAGCCGAGAAGACTAGACTAGAAGATCAAAATACAAACTCCGCTCTGTGGAATGCAATGATCCATCCTCTTCTTAAAACGTCGATAAAGGGGGCAATCTGGTATCAAGGTATTCATGTTTTTTTTTTTAAAGTAGCAAGTAATAGTCCATTATGTCTGATGTATAAGATAACCGTCAGAGACACAAATATCTCTGAGAGCGCGAGGACATAACATACTATGTACTGAAGTCATAGTATTATGTATATTTCTGTAAAGTAACAACAATTAACATCCCACTTTCAGATATAACTAAAGTGGGAACTAGTCAAGATAAAACACATGACAATTAATATTTTGTTTTCATATTTGTTTCTTTAACTCATTCAGGGCCAAAGGATGATACATCGCCAAATGTACCTCCCATTTGGACAGTAGGATGGTATATCGCCGTACTAGGGTCATTGTCTTATTTGTTTTCTTACGCGGCATCTTCCGCAATTTCAATGCTCAGTGAATGGAAATTTACATTATTATATTTGTTCATTTGATTGTGCACCATGTTTGGTCCAAACCATCTTTTTATCTGGCACTGAATCAGTTAATGTTTTCAAAATCTGACGCTCTACTGTAAGTATGATCTGTCTCCGTTGTAGAAAGATAAAAGTCATATGTCCACCTTTGGGGAACATTTGGTGTATGCTGCTGCTGCCGCACCATTATTTTGTAGACCAATCGGCAATTGATGGGTGATGTGCTTAATATCACCCCGATCGCCCTTATTTCCCATAATATTTTCTGGTATTTATTTTATGGATCGACTTTGAAGTGCGGGTCAGTTAAAAACATCCATGCCTTGATGGGGATTCAAACACATGTCCACCCGGCCAGCAGGCTATTGTGCTAGCCACTGTACTTCCGTGGTTTCCTGTGTCAGTTATATTTTAACTGTCTTCATTGATCATTATAGTGTAACTGTCTTCATTGACCATTATAGTGTAACTCTGTCTTCATTGACGATTATATTTTAATTATGTCTTCCTTGACCACTATATTTTATCTTTGTCTTCATTGACCATTATATTTTAACTCTGTCTTCATTTACTATTATATGTTAACTTTGTCTTCATTGGCCGTGCTGTAACTTACAATGATATATTCCTATAGGTTCGCTTCCATTTGTTGTGCACTAAGAAACATTAAATGTTTTCTCCCATTCAGGTGAGCAAGATGCAGGTGGTGTTAAAATGAATCACTACAACTGTACTTTTCCGGCACTGATCGATGACTGGAGACTGAATTTCTATCAGGCTTCCAACCGCCAATCAAATCCAGCCATTCCATTCGGCTTTGTGCAGGTACGTAATACGATAAATAATTTTTTCCTTATGCTTTAAACACTTATAAAGATAATTTCAATGTTGGCTGTTTACTGTTGATTTAACATTCACTTGATGGAATTTGTAGAACCATGAAGTAATATTTAATTACATGTAACAGATGTAGTGATGATACTCTGCTGATAAAATATACAGAGATAACAATGGTATGAATAAGTGTCACTAAAACAGAATGAAATATGATGTTTCAGAATTAAATATAGAAGGTATGGAAGGAATTAACATTGGGTGACGATAAATCAATAACATTAGATATGCAGATGATACAGTCTTGATTGCAGACAATGAACAGGACCTGCAACATTTAGTAGATGCGGTTGTTGCGCACAGTGAACAACAAGGGTTAGAATTGAATTGTAAGAAGACACAGATTATGGTCTTCACGGGAACAAGGAAATACCACAATGTAATATACGAGTAAATGGGCATATTCTTAAGCAAGTGAATCGATACAGTTATCTCTGAACAGTCATAACATCTGATGGGAGATGCCTTGAAGAGATTAGAACAAGAATTGCCATTGCGATGGTAGCCTTTTGCTAGATAAAAAACATACTGACCAATAAAAAGATATCAATTGAAACGATAAAAAGAGTGTTGAAGTGCTACATAGAACCTGTACTTTTGTACGGATTTGAAGCGTGGACAATGAGCAGTCAATCTGAAAAACAGCTGATGGCTGTGGAAATGTGGTTTCTGAGGAAAATGCAAAGAATACCACGAACAGACAGAAAAACCAATGAACAAGTCCTTCAAGAAACAAATGAAGACCGTAAACTGATTAGAGTCATTAGACGTAGACAATAAAAATTATTTGGGCATGTTATGAGAAGAAATGACTTTGAGAACTTGGTGACAACTGGCAAGATCGAAGGGAAGAGAACAAGGGGAAGACCGAGAAGTAAATACCTAGATGGCTTGCCACGTGGCATGGACGAGACAGGAACACGGCGCTGATCCACGACTCTGGCGATCGAGTGAGATGGCAAAACATGACCGCCCACGCCTTATCGGCATGACACATGATGGATGGATGGTTTCAGAATTGTTTTTGTTTCCATTAAACATTACCGACTTCAGCTTATAATTGCGTAGCAATTTTGCTTGTAACTGAAATCTCAACTGTTTTAACAATTTGTGTACACAATTCAAAGATGTCAATTGAAATCAGAAAAAGAGTGTTGAGATGCTACATTGAACCTGTACTTTTATATGGATGTGAAGCGTGGACAATGAGCAGTCAGGCTGAAAAACATCTGATGGCTGTAGAGATGTGGTTTCTGAGGAAAATGCAAAGAATACCATGGACAGCCAGAAAGACCAATGAACAAGTCCTTCAAGAAACAAATGAAGATCGTAAATTGATTAGAGAAATTAGACGTAGACAGTCAAAATTTTTGGGCATGTTATGAGAAGAAATGGATTGGAGAATTTGGTGACAACTGGTAAGATCGAGGGGAACAGACCAAGGGGAAGACCTAGAAGCAAGTGCCTGGATGGCTTGGCCTTGTGGCATGGTCGAGACAGAAACACGGAGCTGATCCACGACTCTGGTGATCGAGTGAGATGGCAGAACATGACCGCCCACGCTTACCGGCATGGCACATGATGGATGGATGGTACACAATTTCTTTCTTTTGAAAAGCGGTTAAACATAATGCTTTTAGTGTATATCTAGACTGTTTTAATTGTATTTGTACACACTTTGCTTTATACGTATTTCTTTCAAACATAATGGTTTTAACTTAAAACTGGACAGCTGTAATAGGTTTTCTAAACAATTTCTTTCACACGTATCAATTGCAGCTGGCACCAAATGCAAACCACCCTACCCAAACGTCAGGATTCTCTGATATCCGATGGCATCAGACAGCTGACTATGGTTATGTGCCAAACCCAAAGATGCTACACACATTTATGGCTGTTGCAATAGATTTACCTGACTTTAACTCAACATATGGCAGGTAACCACATATATTGCAGTTTATTTCGTATCTGTTTTTTCTAAAGGATGGCATGTTAGTTGACCCTTTGCAAATGTATAACAGCAATTTGTAATTTCTTTACAGCTTCTTTAAAATGTTTATATTAAATGCACGGGTTCTGCATTGACCTTACTCTCTTCACTCGATAGGCAGAAAACGGAAGGTAGTACAATTATAAGTGTCCTTACAACAGCTGATAGAAGACAACTAATACCCTGATGCCTAATTATACACACTGATGGGTCGGTCCATGGTAAGAGATAAAAGAGGGTGGGATTTTATTGCAAAAACAATAGGGACTCTGTTTAAGAAAGAGCAGTTTGGCGTATTCTAATTACAACATCAAGCATGAGAATGGAACTTAAGGCTGTAAAGGTAGCCTTTCGATAGTTTGAAGGCAGAACAGATAGATATGTTGTGCTTGTAACGGACTTAGTGTGCTTGGGATAATGGAAAAGACTCGTTCAGAAGGAACTAAGCAGAGAATGATACTCAGAGCAGAAGAAAACCCATGTGTACGTTTAATCTCATTGTTACTGGATTAAACAGCACTCATCTCATCTCATCACGTTCCTCTTGTACCTTGCGGTGTACAGCAAGTAAACACTTTAATGAGTTTTGAAGAAGGGGTGGGGCATTTGCGGAAATGTCCCGAATGCGGTGATGTCGATTTGTAAATATTTTGAAATTTCAGTACAATAACATATTTAAAAAGAAATATTTAAATCTAACTTAAATATCTAAACAGTTTAAAAAGTTGGTAAATTCAAGTTAAAAATTGCTCTATTTTGAAAATGTTAAATTTATATTAACAAGAACACATTCATCCCACAGTTGAATACTATCAGTCCTTGAAAAATCACTACTGTGTAAGACTGAAAGCACAGTTGTTAATACAATTTTATTAATATGAAAAACAAAACTATCAGAGTATACATTTAGTAATTTAAATACAGTACCCGTAAGATTCTGTAAATTACTCACTCACTCACTCACTCACTCACTCACTCACTCACTCACTCACTCTTTCACGCACGCACGCACGCACTGACTCACTCACTCACGCACGCACGCACGCACGCACTCACTCACTCTCTCTCTCACTCATTCACTCACTAGCACGCACACACACACACACTCACGCACGCACGCACGCGCGTAAGTCATCCAGTTTGTCGGGAGTCAAGCTAGTACAGTGCGTAGTAGTAGTGGTCGCTTATTAATACATAACCATACAGATCAATGAATTAAAATATAAAACGAATAGTTTCCTTCCAACTGTAAACTTTCTTGCGATACACATTTTTTTAAAGTAAGTAAGGTTAAGCGAAGTGAAAGATCGGGATGGTTTCGACAAAGCTGGATGGAGGAGCAAGATCATGGCAGAACAGAGTGGAGCATTTTCAGACATGACGCCCAGGAAGAGACAATACGTCACTGCCGCTCTAAGATGGCTTTCTGAGACTCCCTTCAATGAAATAATTACCATAACTGACTCAGCAAATGTTTCAGAAAGTTCATTCTTGCAATTTCTTACATGAAAGGTTGACGCGCGCGCAGCCACACACACACACACACACACACACACAGACGCACGCACGCACGCACACACACACACACAATCATACCTACAAGAGTTGAAATGGATCCACTTTTCAGAGCATGCCAGTGCATATGAAAATGATCGGGTCTATTGACTGGACTCCATGGCATCTCGAGGGGGAATACTGAGGTTAGCTTGGTAACGGTGATATAATAATAATAATAATCAATAATAATAATAATAATAATAATAATAATAATAATAATAATAATAATAATAATCATAATAATTTGTTGCTAAAAGAAACATAGATCTGTAACAACAGGCGGCGACGACTGATTGGATCATGAATCAAATTCGGCTAAGCCAAGACCACCTGAAAGACATCAGGAAGAGAATTGGAAACATACGTGAATAGTATGGGGTGTAAATGGGGGTCTTACTCTTTGATATCTTCTGCGGGAGACCAAGCACTCACTGACATGCCCTGCGTGCGGTGACGTGGGTTTTGGATGGCATTTTCTGACAATCTAAATGTTATTGTTCCAGATTAATTTCTAATTTACTATAACTATCTGCATGCAAATTAAACAAATTTAAGGTAAGTAGATACAGTGGTACCTCGGGTTACGAACTTAATTCGTTCCAGAACTCGGTTCGTAACCCGAAACGTTCGTAACCCGAAACATTGACATCAATGAAATAAAGACAATCCGTTTCAAGATGAAAGAATCGTTATTTTTTTTAAACATCCGGTCGTTTGCCTGACAAAACGCAAAGAATACTTGTACACATATTAACTAAAGAGAAAGTAAACATCCAAATGAATTAAATGTAAAATAAAAAGAGATTTAGTCTATCGTTATTACCAAGAAAATGATCATGGGAAATGTTTCACTTTCTTTGTTATTCTGAATCATTAGTTTCAGGAGTATCTTGTGGCAGTTTCTTGTCCAACTGGGAATCATTCTGCACCAAGAAACTATCAAGGGAAATTTGTCGCTTCCTTTGCTGGAGAATCTTTCTGAAGTAGGCCATCGTGTTATCATTCATCACATATAGGGGCATAGGGCTTGTTAGCAACAAGTTTGTTTGGATGATGGTTCACAATGAAGTCTTCGACGTCTGCCCACTTGCTGCAAATTTCTTTAATCCTGGCAGTTGAAACGGTCACTGACTCCTCATCATCGGACGACTGCTCCTCCTTTAATGTCTTTAGCTGTTCATTCTGAAGATCCACAAGCTCATCTGTAGTACTGTTTGTACTGTACGCGATCGTTTGTCTCCAACGTGACACCTTGCTCTCTCTCGCTCGTCTTCGTTCGTAACCCGAGGCACTGTTCGTTACCTGAGACATACAATTTTCGAAGTTGTTGTTCGTAACCTGAATTGTTCATGACCTGAGGCATTCGTAACCCGAGGTACTACTGTATTTAAAAAAAATAGATATACAAATTGTTTAAAGTGTGAAATAATTACTTACGACAAACTGTCACATTGCAGCATTCACCCACGTGATAAGAAGGATGTTGCGGACAGACTAACTCTTGGAGGTCTAGCTGTTGCCTATGGACGGCAGGAAGTTTACCAAGGTCCATTTCCCTCAAAGGCTGAAGTGATTGCCAGTGGGTTTAAAATCACGTACGGCTCTAATTCAAACTTGGAGATCAGAAATGTATCAGGATTTGAGGTAAGAATTTTATAGTATCTTGTGTGATTACGTTAACGCTGGGTTTGCCGTCTCTTCACCATCGTCGCCATAATTTCCATCATCATTATCTTCTTTTTCTTTGTCTGTTGTCGCTGCACAACCCCATTTTTCCCAGCCTTCTACTTCTTCTACGTCTTACATTCCATCCACACGGCATGGGTTTTCACATATACCCACAGCGTCATGTGTCATGCTGTGTTAATAATTATGGATAGCGTAATCTCGCCGTCTTCATATTGTCACTGATTTTCTCACATGTTTCTGTTTTATGGCTTATTCCAGTTTTCGACTTCTGTTGACATATCCAAAAAATGTGTGAGGTTTCAGCTTCTGATGTGAGTAACCATTTCTCTTCATGAGGTGGTTTCTTTCAAGATGTCCTTATTATTCTTATTTATCTAACATTTTTTGGTGTTTTCATCATTCTTTTACAGAAACACATCTTTGCAGCCTATAAGTCTTTTTTTTTTTTTTAACCTGCTGATTGGCCATGACTCACTTTCATGCATGAGGAATGGTTAATACAATTTTCAAGAACTCGCTTCTTATCTCCATTGAAAATGGTGTGTTGCATAAAATATTCTTCATCCTGTGAAAGTTTACGTTTACTTGAGCTACACTTCATTACATGTCCTTAATGCTTATTCCATCTGCTGTTATCTGGGTGTCTCATCATCTCATCTCATCATGTTCTTCTTGTACCTTGCGGTGTCACAAGGCAGACATGGTTGCGGCCTTGTGGGAGGACGTGTACACCTCGGAGGAGCAAATGGATCATCATGGTCTGGCAAGAATGAGGCAGCGAGGAGTGACGAGAGGATCTGGCCGACGCTCGACGCTCATAGGAAAGGCTAGACGGACATATAAACAGATTGCTACTGGTACTATTGGTGTTGGAACTCTTCGCTGGCTGCTGAGGATGGGGATGGAGCGCCTATGGGAATGCCCCGAATGTTGTGATATCGGTTCCTAGATCAATCAGTCAATCAATCAATCAATCCTTACGTTGTTGGGGTGAAGTATAAACAGCGGGATAGTGCCCGCTTATGGGTTCAGTCCATTTATACTTCTTAGTTTTTCTACGAGCAGTATGAAGATCCCCTGCCGGCTTGCTAGGCCAGTCGCAGGTTTAGGACAAAAATCTGACCATAGGGAGTCCATCCCCTAAGGCGAGCCATATCCCCGTTAGCCCATGACCTCGCGGTCATGGTTTCCCAGTCTACACCACGTGGAGGTGGGGTTGACTTGTGTAGTCTGCGGGTAATCGGCAGGCTACTAATTTTCACTTTTCACCCTCCTGGGAGAGGCTAGCCGATCATAACCCTGCTGGCTGCAGGGCCAGGAGCAGTCCACACCTTGTAGACATCTGGGTGTCGACTATTTAAAATCATATCAATGTTTTAGAAATGTTCAATGTACAACAATTTGCATCATCGAGGACTTTTATTACATTTTCCCTCTGCTTTTTAGACTCAAGACTTTCGTTTACATTAGTGTTGAAATTATTTGCCATTTCCTCTGACTTACTTGCGAAGGTGTTACGGAAGCGATTCGTAATCCCGTATACCCTGGTTCGAAACACAGCGGTGCTTTTTTTTCTCGAAAAAGGTACAGGTGCCTGTCGCTCAGACAGCAATGGCAAACCACTGAACGTAAAACTTGCACAGGAATCACGAACAGCTAAATTGCCGGTGTTGACTACGTCCTGTGAAGGACATGAAACTAAATTTGAAAAATTTTCAGATTCCATGATCAAAACTTGTTTTGTTAAGACTTGTCATTCGTTAAATGTTTCCTCATGTTCCTGCTTATTTCATATATTAATGGGAGTTAACCTACCACATCCAAGGAAGGCAGCAGGCGCGCAACTTACTCACTCTCGGCACGGGGAGGTAGTGACGAAAAATAACAATACGGGACTCTATCGAGGCCCCGTATTTATAGCACGAAGCTATCCAGCAGGCGACCAGTGGAAATGACATGGTGGTTAGTAATCGAGACCCCGTAATTGGAATGAGTAATGAGTACACTTTGAGGGCAAGTTCCAAATTCCAAAGTCGGTCGCTCAGTCCTACCTGGCACGAAGCTATTCAGCAGGCGACCAGTGGAAGTGACATGGATGGGTTAAGTAGGTAAGGAACCTACGTCTGATCTAGCAAACCGGTAGGGAATTTACTTGATCCTAAAAATTCTGCTCAAGATTTATGGAGAAAATTGGAGGAAAGGTGCTAGTCACGGCGCTGGAACTCCAATTAACTCTCCCCACGACGCCTAACGGCATAAGTGGAAGAAACAACAACAACAACAACCTATTGACACACTTCAGGAAATAACTGATGTGACCACAAAATAATACGATTTAAGAAATGTTTTAATCATTACTGATTATCCCACGTTCTCAGGAAATAGAGTTAAGAATTAATCATGAAATTATTAGTCATCTTTATAAAGGAAAGTTGCTGGAAATATTTGGTTTGACTGAATATAAACATATATGTTTAGGCTCTCAATTAATGTCAGCGGTTGTAAATTTTTTTTCTTTGCATACCCCTTACAGGACGTTTGCAGTCAACATCAGCATTTTTTCAACTGCTGTTGATGTACTAGGCAAGATTACGCTCAGTAGTTTGCCATTGCTTTCTGAGCGACCGGCTCATATACCCCTAAGTTACCAACGCGGTGAGAACCGCTACCGGTTTTCGCGCAGGTTACGTTACCCACGACAATATACGGGGTTACGGAGAAAGACGTTAACCCCTAAGTTGTCAATTATCAACCAAGAATCTTTCTCCACGCTGTCTCCTTGTCATTCTATTTCTCGACACCCTATATCTGTCTATGTGTCTGTCTCTTTATCTATCCGTCACAATCTGAGAGTCTTGATTTAAAGATTATGTTAAAGTTAGTTGCATATCCTTTACAGGACGTTTGCAGTCAACACCAGCACTTTGTTTTTGCTGTTGTTGTCTTGGCAAGTTTACGTTAAGTAGCTTGTCATTGCTTTCTGAACAACCGACACCCATACCATTTCTAAAAAAAAAAACCAGCGCAACGCGGTCTGCTGCCAAATCGCGCGCAGTTGTGTTTTGAACGCGGGTATTCGGGATTACGAATCGCGTCCGTAACACTTTCGCCACGGAGACCGGCTAAAGATTACGACGGGAACAAAATTAAGCAAAATGTTTGGGAAACATTACAGACCATAAAAATTGTCCCCCTGTCATCAATGTTTCAACATATCGATCCCAAACACTGGCCCATCGTCCGTTAATACGGTAGTTCTCACATGATAACAGTCTAACTGCACGGTCAGCTGTAACTTTTAAGTGACTATATGTAAACATCATCAAAGGTCACAATTTCCAAATGGCTCTGTATAAACAGATAAAATTATGGTTTTAGGAAAACAAACAACATAAAAAAACAACACAAAAACAAACATCACATTTAGTTATCTCTTTGAAGCTCACATGCATAGTTCGCATGTATACATTTTAGTAACAGTGATGGTTATAATTTATTTGTTTCGTTATGCACACGAACTTAGTGAAAAGCTGCTTTTGTTAACCCTGTGCATTTCATGTCATGTGCAATTATAGCTTCTCATTATCAACCTTTCTAAGTTGTCAATGATAATTTCAGCTCTTATGTTCGGCGAGATGGGCTGCTGCAAACATTACGTCACATGATCATGTAAGTGTCACCCTTCAAAATGTGTGTCATCCCAATGAAAGTATCAAGGGAGTGCGCTATGCATGGAGAGAATCACCATGCTCATTCAAGACATGTGCTGTCTATGGGACCGTGAATAACTTGCCGGCAGCCCCGTTTATTCTGACAGTGACATCTGATGCACACGGACATTCATATCTTGATTTTGATACTCCGGTTGACATTTAGAGCTGCCTCCTGTAGCTGTTAGTGACTACATACTTTTATAAACAGCTGTTGTATTTAAACAAGATACAGCGTTAATAAAATAACTGATACAGTACTTATTTTCTGTGATGCCATTAATTTTAAAACCTTTGTCTTTGTTTCTTCTGTATACTTAATGGAGTGTATTGATAAATAGAATACAAACACACCAATATGTGATTGTTTCATCAATTATATGACTCTGGAAATGTTTAATTTTGACTGTGAAAATTCATTACATGTTGAAATTTGAGTTAATGTCTGCAAATGTTTGATTCACGAATTTAACCTTTGTGATTACTTCAATACAATGAATTTATTGATATAAATTGTTTTTCACGAGTTCTATACTGCCATGTAAAATGATTTTATTGAATTTCTTGAATGGCATTGGCTTACAAATCACGGTTAGCATACCCAAGGATAAGGTTGGCATATGAGAGTTGATGGAGAGTAGTTGTGAACACATAAATTTGATAAATATTGTTTATATGACACTTTACTGCATCACAACACTTTGAATTTTTTAAATTAACCAATCCCCTATGACTAATGAATGAAAGCATTGTTCCTATTAGTAAAAAAGAAACTTTTGATATTTAGCTCTTTATTTTACTTTCACTCCTGGAGTATCAAAGTATATGTGCAATCTGCATTATTTGCCAAATAAAAAATATATGAATTAATTATATGTGAGTATTCTTTATTTCAGTTTAATTAACTCGCTGTTTTTTTACCTGTAGCGAAACAGTATTGATAATGTATAAATAAAACATGTGACTCACAACACAAACACAATAGGCTTGTTTTCTTCTATACGTAAGGTATTGGTTGTCATATTCGTGCACAGTCTTTCTTGTTACCAGTGTCTTTCATGTTACCAATGATTTTCGATAAAAGTATTTCTTTTGCTAAGCTGTCTAGGAGTTTCTTTCCAGTTCTGTGTTTATACAAATATGTGTACAAGAAAATGCTAACACTAATAATCATTCAGCATTATATTAATATATTTATTCTTATGTTTATTTGAAGAATTATGTTTTATTTCTGCACCAAACAAAATAAGTTTAAAGTAACGTATCTGGATAGACTACATTATTGGGATGCCAGATTGTTCATTGGATAATGATAAATGGTGTGATTAATGATGTATATGTGCTATAAAATGTTGGATAGAAGTCATTTCACTTTGCCTAGAAATAGGAAACAGGACTAGCCACTATACTACCATATCTCACATTACTGCAACTGCTCACAAATACAACCCGGTCCTGTATTTTACAAACCACTCAGAACGCAGGACAGAAATTCCAAATTTAGTCCAGAAGCAACATAACTGCATTTGGCAGTCTGAAGAGTTTCAGAAAGCTTGCCCTGTAGCCCTTTTAGAGACATCTTGGTAATCTGTGTTCAGGCTGACTTAGAGTAGTATTGCTGCAATTAAACATCACTAGACATAAAAGAAAAACAAAACAATTAAGCTAATTAGTTGAGGTATTTAGTCTTTCAAACTTCTAATTATCTATATCTATAAAAGACGATGTATGTCTGTATGTATGTCCGTTCTTTATGCGTTCGCGAACGGTCCATCCGATTGAAATGAAATTTTCTACACGTCTTCTTCTCATTCCCGTGCAAACAACTGTCATAGTTTGTTAGTGTACAATCAGCTATTTACTTACTAAATTTAATATTTTAATATCTTATCATTTATATATATATATATTATATATATATATATATATATATATATATATATATATATATATATATATATATATATATATATATATATATATATATAGCGAGGGGACTTATCTTAAGAAAAGTTATTTCAAGGGGCATAACTTTTTATAACATTGCTATATACTTTATAGTCATATTGTTGCATTGTTTTCAAAGATTTATAAACTCTTTGTCTACAGTTATTTACAGGCATATGAGTTATAATAAATAATGATATAATCTTTAAGGCATTTTCAAAGTTTTCATAAAAAATAATGCATCTATTTAAATAGTGAAAATTTTCTAACTCATCTTTTTATGTTTAAAGAAGTTATCTAGAGTCATGTAGGTGATTAAAAACAGTTTTCATTAAAAATAATGGATGGTGTGTGGAAGGACATTCTTAAGTTAATTTTTTTTTTGTTATATGAATTTAATGAGACGCTCCCCGCCAGGAGCTGGGCGAAGCCACGCCGGGTCAGATAGATAGACATTCAGACAGATAGTCGGGAACGGGAGCTTATATGACTACTTATATGAATTAAATGAGATGCTCCCCACCAGGGGAATATATATATATATATATATATATATATATATATATATATATATATATATATATATATATATATATATATATATATATATATATATATATATATATATATATATATATATATTCATTGGCACTTTGCTGTCTTGACAGACGATAGTTTGTGCTTCAAAAAGGCATAATAACTATTACCGGTTCCAAATTGCTGTATGTAGCCGGGGCGCAGTGTTGGGGTGAGCGCCCAACATTGCTTAAATACCCCAATGGCTCGTGAATACATAACCTCTGCAGCAAAAGTCCAACTCCTGGCCTTCACGTGGCGGAACTGTTTTAACTAACAGGAGAAGGGGCGACGGCGAGTATCTGGCGCCGGAAAATAACCAGTGTGCTCTAGATATGTATACACATACATGCATGTGCAGACACGTGTTTGCGTGTGTACACATCTAAACTCGAGTGAGACCACAGTCTGCTCTAGCAAAGGAAAGGTGCTGAAGACGGAGGCAACCAGCCAGGAGGCGCACCACAGAAATCAGGATGCCACGCAATTACGCAAAATGGAATATGTCGACTGCTGCTAAACGTTATGGTGCTCGCCCTGCTTTGGACCCCCAGGCAGGTGCAGTGCCGGGCCCTATGTCTCGAAAGGGTCCAACCCCAACTACTGGAGGTCCTTCTCAGATGTCCTGTGGAGCCAGGGGACATGAGAATAGAACAGCTGGCCATACTAAACTAAGACTTAAAATAATGCACTGGAATGCGGAGGGAGTCAGCAACAAAAAAGTAGAATTAGAAAACATCCTGGACAAAGAAAAAGTAAGCATATGTTGCTTGCAAGAAACTCACCTCAACGAAAATATAGCCGTTCAAAATCAGAGGCTACCAGTGTTACCGATCTGACCGAAAGGACAGGCGAAAAGGTGGGATACTTACCCTTGTAAAAAATAACATCACTGCTTCCCAAATCGAAGTCTATATGGAGGGGGCTGAGTTTCAGACACTTAAACTTAAAACAGGCTATACAGACCTACATCTGATCAATTACTACTGTCCAAGTGACCGTCCACAGGCACTGGACACACTACCATTAACAGAAAAAATGATTGTGTGCGGCGATTTCAACAGCCACTCACAGAGTTGGGGCTATGATCACATGGACCAGAGAGGAGAGAGACTGGAAGACTGGCAGGATGAGAATAAATTCATCTTGGTTAACAAGCCGTTCGACCCACATACTTTCTACTCGAGATCATGGCACTCTACAACTACACCTGACCTGGCTTTTCATTCACCAGACCTGGAGTGGAACATTACACGAATTGTTGGGAAACAACTAGGTGGCAGTGACCATCGACCAGTCTTTCTAACTGTAGAAAATGAGCTTGTAAGTGAAAGCAGCACCCTCTCGAGGTGGAACTACAAGAAAGCAGACTGGGCGGTGTACAAGCATCGCACCAGCATACTGGTTAGAAACCTGAACACTGAGAAAGACATAAATAAAGTAGTCGAAGAGTTTGGGAAATGCATACTACAGGCAGCGCGAGAAACAGTACCAAGAGGAGCCCGTAAACAATATAAACCCTACTGGAGTAGTGAACTGGAACAGTTGCATAATGATGTGGAAGTATGTAGAAAGCAAGCAGAGGCCACACCCAGCCAAGAGCACCACAATAAATTCTAGCATGCAAAAGCCAAATTTCAAAGGGCCAAGCTGCAGGCTAGACGGAAAAGCTGGCAGGAAAAAACAGAGTCTCTGAACTTTGAAAGAGACACAAGGAAATTGTGGAAGCTAATAAAACAACTTAACGATGAGGGCACAGGGAGAAACTCAAAAATTGCACTACATAAAGATGGAAACATCTTAACAAGAAAGCAAGCAGCTGACCATTTTGCGGACTCATTCGCACAAGATAACAATATCAAAATCAGTCCAGAGAAACAACAAGAGATTCAAGAGAAACGGCAACATACAGGACAGAAGGAAATAGTACATGAGGTTCTGGAGGCACCCATCACAATCAGCGAACTGGAGCTAGCCATATCAAAACTGAAAATGAGAAAGTCACCAGGAGCTGATGGTATCTCCAATGAAATGATCAGGAACCTAGGAACAGAGGCCAAAGCAAAGCTGTTGCAGATCTTCAATAACAGTTGGACCTTAGGCAGTGTTCCACAAGCCTGGAGAGAAGCAATCATGATACCCCTCCTAAAATCAGGGAAAGATAGTTCCATTGCCTCTAGCTACAGACCAATTAGCCTCACCAGCTGTCTCTGCAAAACACTGGAGCGCATCATCAATCACAGACTGCAGTGGTACATTGAAAGTAAAAACATCCTTGTGCCACAGCAGGCTGGCTTTAGGCAGTGCTACTCTACGGAAGATCAGACAACCTACCTCTCTCAAGAAATTGAGGATGCATTCCAAGAGAAGAAGCTGGTGCTTGCGGCATGGATAGATTTGAAGAAAGCCTTTGACAAAGTCTGGAAAGAAGGTCTGATGAATAAACTGAGAAACTGCAAAGTCAATGGAAGAATGTACAAATGGGTGAAAGCATACTTGCACAACAGAAGAGCCCGAGTACAGATAGACGGACTAAAGAGCAAGAAAGTACTACTGCGTCACGGAGTTCCCCAGGGCGGAGTATTGTCCCCCACACTCTTTCTAATCTTCATCAATGATCTCGTTGCTAATCTACCGCATGGAATTAAAGCCGCAATGTATGCCGATGACCTGGTTCTATGGAGCACAAATGAACATGCATCAGTGGCCACCAGATTACTACAAAGAGCTGTAGATACATTTGTTGCATGGGCAAATAGATGGTGTGTCAGCATAAACACTGACAAGTGCAGCACCACCCTATTTACCCTCTCTCCAAAACAAAAGGCAGGGACCATCCAGATAAATGGAATACCCCTAAGAGAAGATAAAGAACCAACATACCTTGGAGTAACATTTGATGGCAGGCTGACATGGAGAAAGCACATCAACAAAGCAGTAACAAAAGCCAGAAGGAAAATAGCCATCCTGAGAAAGCTAAGTGGAACCACATGGGGAGCCAGTGGGAAAATACTTAGCAAAGTTTATCAACAGAGCATACGACCACACCTGGAATACGGGTCAACTGCATGGTGTTCGGCAGCAAAAACCACACTACAAGAGCTGGACAAAGTGCAAAATCAAGCACTTAGAGTCACCACAGGAGGGATGAGATCAACCCCTATAGTGGAAATGGAGAAGATGGGGAGGACACAAGCACTGAGTGAGCGCAGAGATACGAAAACGCTAATACAAGCAGAAAAGTTCCTCAGCTTGCCAGGCAACCCTATGAAGAACAGATTTGAAAACCTAGCTATGGGGCTGTTGAAAAGAAGGAGTTTTATCCACCAGGCCAAACGACTCTGCAGAGAAACCACTGATCTGCCCACAGTTGGTATCCCCCTAACAACTATTCCAGAGCGAACTCCATGGAAAGATGAGCATAGACTATCATTACAAATCCAGACAAAAGTGAGAGGAATATTTGACAAGGAAGATCAGAACAGTGTGCAGCGCAGAACAGCCACTCTCAGCTTCCTTGATGAAGAATACCCACAGGACCTCTGGATCCGAGTCTACACAGATGGGTCAGCACAAAATGCTGTTCGAAATGGAGGAGCGGGAGTGTACATAGAATACCCAAATAATACCAGGGACACAGCTAGAGTACCGACAGGAAAGTACTGCCATAACTACGATGCTGAAATTGAGGCAATCAAGATAGCAACAGAGAAATTACTAAATACCAGCAATGGTACACAACCTGTGGTGCTATTGACAGATGCAAAATCATTACTCGAGGCGCTCCTGTCTGGGAAATTGCCAGTACTAAGGACACTACTTTCTGAACTTAGCAGTCAGCATAAGGTCACCATACAGTGGGTACCATCCCACTGTGGAGTACCCGGGAACGACAGAGCTGATCAATTGGCTAAGGAAGGAGCCAAAGAAGAACAGCCTGATGTGCCTGTAACATACCACCAAAAGAAAAGAATGATCAAATCAGTCAGAAAGCCACCAAAACCTGCTCAAGATGACTACCACGTTATGGATAGACCAGAACAAGTCATTATTCTGCGCCTCAGAACAGGGCACAATAGATTACGCAACCACATGTATACAAAATTCAAGATTGGTGAAACAGCCATGTGTACATGTGGATTGGCGTCGCAGACAGCAGAGCACATACTCCAAGACTGCCCAAAATATAACATATTGTAACAGTGTAGGTATAATTGGGGTCTATTGGAAAACTCCGATACAGCACGATTGAGCATTGAGACTGAAAGGGGGGGGAGATGCTCAATCGTGACGTATTGGGTTGGTATGGGCAGTTAGAACCCAGCTTGAGTAGCGAATGGAGGTGTACATCGAAGCTTGGTTATATTAAGCCAATAAACGTTTTATCAACAAACAAACGACCGGCCTTCGTCTTATATTACACACTGTTATAAGAGGCGAAATGGAGCCGCTCGACCAGGATGCGAACCTGAGAATGAGAAAGATAAAACTATGCAAAGTCGGAGTTGAATAACGTCGTCGCGGAAAGATTCAAGCGGCACGTGAAAAAAACAACTATTGAACCTGGTAACAGCCGCACCAAAAGATGGCCAGCAAGTTATAAGACGAGATAGTAATAATATCTGAATACAAAGGCCAAAAGCTCGCCCAGGAGTGGTCCTTTGTAAGTCTTTTTTAAGACTTCAGATAAGAAGTTTGTTGTACCAGCCGTTTTGCAGAGGTCACGGTGAAGAAAGTTTGTATGGCCGCCCTTCTGCAGGTTGACTGTTAGCAAGAGCCATCAAAGCCGCTGCCTTACATCATTTTGATTGACCAGGATTGATCCTGTCCTGAAAGTTTGGGCAAACCAGCAATTTAAGTTCCTCAAAGTTAAAGAGCTAATCAGGAGTTGTCAGGACAGCATGATCGTTGATCGGGCCATAAGTTCTTAAGACACGCCATTATCGTTGGGCCTTGGCTGATCCTGATCCATTTCTGGGCCTTGTTGATCCTACGACCCAAACACCTGATCCATCCTTGGGCCTTGTCATTCCTATGACCCAAACACACCTGATCCATCCTTGGGCCACGTTAATCCTATGACCCATTCCAAACGACGTTGAAGTACCCACCTGAGAATCAAGGAAGGGACCCAACCAGGGGTTGAAGATTTTCCGGCAGCCCATGAGATGTGACCCAACCAGGGGTTGAAGAATTTTCTGGCAGCCCATGAGAAGGACGAAAGTACCTGAGGGAGGAGAAATGGTATCTGAACTCCACCACCTGAACTCTGAGACTGAGTTTCACCTAATGCGGGATCTGGTTGCTTGAACTGAACTGAAGGTAACAGAGTAATTTAGAAATAGAATCAGAGTTGTATATTTCGAGGTCTCCCGTGAGGTTCCGAATTCATTTATTAGAGTGGAGTACAGAACATTATCTACAAGGAACCTTCTTCTGATTGCCACCAGTTTGAGTTTTTTTTCGAGGACAGGGTTCATTATTCCTATGCTCAGACAGGACATCGTTGGTGCTTCTTCTGATTAATGTAACATCTTACAATATTATAACCAACTGAATTGTGCTGGTTGGGATTTGGGAAATTATAATTGTGTGATTGGTTGCTTGCTTTGTTTTGCTATTTTTTTTCAGCATGGCGGAACAGGACACCTTAGCACAAGTTCTGACAGGCGTAGGAACAGCAGTAGGCCGACTTAATATGGTGGTCAAACAACAGGGGATGGCAACAGAAATTGTGAAATTTAGTGGACAGGCTAAGGACTATAAGAAGTGGGTCACCTCTATAGAAAAATATGCCTATTTGATCTCGGCAACAGATGAAGAGAAAATGAGACTAGCGTATCAGACGGCAACAGAACCGGTCTCAGATCATATAAGAAGAAAATTAGAGGCTAGGGTAGATGAGACATGGGAACAATTCAAAGAGGACCTAGCAAGAAAATATGCAGAAATTACGGATCCGCAACATGCATTTTCGGTGTTGAGGCAGGCTAAACAAAATAACGGAGAAACGGTGCAGTTGTTTAGCGATAGGTTGATTAACCTGGCTGAAGAGGCATTCTTAGGACAGAATGTGCGAGGGGAGGAGGTGGAAAGGATGTTGGTAGGGATTTTTGTGGATGGCATCAAATCTGATGGTTTGAAACTTAAGCTGATGAGGGATAACCCTGAGAGGTTATCACAAGCGGTGGATATTGCGGTGCAAGAGGAAAATTTGAGACGAAGGTTTAGATTAAGAACAGGACGAGAAGTGGGAAGTAATAGAGACGACAGAATTGAGGAACCCATGGAGATAGGACAAACAAGATTCGGATGGAATAGGAGAGGCGGTATACAAACCTTACAAGGTAGAAATAGGAGCGATTATGTTGAAAGAAGAAATGTGAGATACCCTACAAGTGAGGCAGTAAGAAACACAAATAACACAAACATTGTCTGTTGGGTTTGTGGTCAACGGGGACATGTTTCTCGTTTTTGTAATAACAGGCGTGTCCAGTCGAATACACAGGGTAGATATGATAATAATAGGGTGACTGGGAATGTTGTTGATGGACACAGGAATTTTACAGGTACAAGAACACAGGTAAATCGGCGCCCTACCTATTAGACAGGACCTATGATAGGAGGGTAAATAATAGGGTCCCAAGTATTAGAGAGTATGTTAATAACAAGTATAATAGATCGAACAGAGAATATTTTCAAATGGATGAAGTCAAGAAATTTATAGAAGAAAAAACAGATTATAGCTCGTGTATATTAGAAATAGGGAAGTATAGAGTTCGTACATTAATAGACTCAGGAGCTCAAGTTAGTGTAGTAAAAGAAAGTTTTTTATACAAAATAGTAAGAAATTGTAGAGTATTTAAGTGTAGTAATAATTTACACTCTGTTACTGGACAGAATTTACAAGTAGTTGGACAAACAATGATCAATTTTAAATTAGGAGGGATCAACATAAGACACCTTTTTCATGTAGTGAGGGGTTTAAATAGAAATATGTTGATAGGAAGAGATTTTTTGATAAAGAATGGGATAAGACTTTTTTATGATTTACATAAGTTAAAATTTAGAGACGTATATATAGATATGGAAGAGGATATGCATATAGCAGCACTAGTTAGGGTCAAAATGACAACGACATTAAAACCACAGTCGGTTAATTTAATACAAGCGAAGCTGAAGAGAAACCCATATTATGTGGAAGGAAACACAGTCAGAATCACTGAGTTACAAGAAGAAATAATTGATGAGCCTGGTTTGGAGGTTCCAGATGGAGTAATGAAGTTGGATAAACACTTAACCTTTCCAGTAATGATTATCAACAACACAGGGAGAGAAATCAAGTTATACAGAGGATGTGTGATAGCAAAGTTAGATCATAACATTAGTGAAATATTGGCAACGAATAGAACAGAAGTGTTGGGAACAAGTTATTTGGAAACTTCTAGTGAAAGGAGAAGTGACAGACGCGGATGCGGAAGAAGAGGGAAAATCAGAATGAATGAATTGATCCATCCATTCGGAGAAAATAAAGTACATATACATTCACTAGACAAAATAACAAGGGAACAAGAATTGCTGTCACAGTTAAAAGCTTCGCCAGAAAATAAGGAAGTGTTAGAACAGTTTATAAAGCAAAATCAAGATGTGTTTGCGGTTAATGATTTGGAATTGGGTAAGACGCGGACGGTTACGATGGAGATAGACACGGGAGATCATCCACCAATTAGTCTAAAACCATACAGAACTCCATTAAGAAACAGAGAAATAATGGAAAAGGCAATAGAGGAGATGCTGAAAGCAGGAATAATAAAAAGGTCGAAGTCAGAATGGTCATCTCCGGTGGTCATCGTGGCCAAGCCTGATGGTTCGAGTCGTTTCTGTTGTGACTACAGGGCGTTGAACAAAATCACCAAGAATGTAGCATACCCACTGCCGGTAATTGATGACATTTTGGGGCTACTTAATGGCTCTACATATTTCACAACGTTGGACGCAAGGTCAGGGTTTTGGTGTATTCCGATGTCAGAGGACGCGCAACGGAAAAGTGCCTTTTGTACCCACATGGGCTCGTACGAATTCTTACGAATGCCTTTTGGAGTCAAGACAGCGCCCTCACACTATATGCTCTTAATAAATGAAGTTCTAGAGGGTATGCAAAGGTTCGCTCTTGCTTATATTGATGATATATTGGTCTATACCAAAGGAGATGTAGAAGATCATTTGAAACATATTAGACTAGTGTTTGACAGGTTAAGAAAGCATGATGTGAAGTTGAAGCTTAGTAAGTGCCAATTTTTAAAAACAGAAACAAAATATTTAGGGTATATTATAAATAGAGAGGGTATAAAACCAGACCAGAACAAAATAAAGATTATTAAAGAGTTACCTGCACCAACAAACGTTAAGGAAGTACGTGCTTTTATAGGAACGTGTGCGTATTATAGACGGTTTATTCCGGCATTTTCAAGGATAGCTGAACCAATTACAAATTTAACAGCCAAGTACGCCAGGTTTAAGTGGGATGATGAGTGTCAAAAAGCCTTCGACTATTTAAAAAACAGCTTAACATTGGTACCACTATTGACGCATCCAGACTTAAACAAACAGTTAATACTATACACAGATGCTTCAGACAGTGCAGTAGGAGCATGTTTAGTACAACCATATGAAGGAAAAGAATCTGGAATACCAGGGGTAAAAAATGAAAGACCTATCTACTTTTTGTCTCATAAGCTTAGTAAATCACAAAAAAAATGGAAGTACTATCGAGAAGGAGGCTTACGCGATTCATTACGCTCTTCAAAAACTTAATTACTATTTACATAACGCAAGTTTTGTTATTAGAACTGACCACATGCCTTTAAAGTCTTTTTTAGAAGCTCCAGTGCAGAACAGGAAAATACAGACATGGGCATTGAATCTTCAGGGGTACGACGCGAAAATTGAGTACATACCGGGTAAGATAAACACATGCGCTGATCTTTTGTCTAGAATTCCATATACACAGTCATCAGAGGATACAGAAGTGGAGGCAGCCGAACCAGAGATAGACGACAGGAATTGGCAGGTAAATATTCTGGATTCTGCTATAATAAATGGGGGAGAATTTGATAGCTTACCATCAGATCAAGAGTCTGAACATAGAGAAGAAGATCTACAGTTAGCACAATTCAATATGAAAGAAGAGCAGGATTTGGACCCAAGAATCATACAAATAAAGGAAAAGTTACGAGAAACAGAAGATAACAAATATAAAAGGAATTATTTGCTATTACAAGAGGATGGACAGTTATATTATATGTGTGAAAAGAACGAACAACTAAGGAAATATATTCCAAAGCATTTGGAAAATGAACTTTTAAAAGCATATCACGATGAAAATGGACATCTCGGTAGAGACAAACTAGTGAAAGCACTTACAAGTAAATATTATTGGCCAAACTTATTTAAATCTGCATGCAAATATGTAGATACGTGTGAAAAGTGCAGATTAAGGAACATGAAAACAATAAAGTCTCCATTACAGGACACAGATATTCCTCACTTCCCAATGCAAAAGATTAGTTTAGACATATCAGGTCCACACCCCAGAACATTGTCAGGAAATGTATATTTAATTCATATAGTAGACATCTACAGTCTTTGGCCAGAGGTTTATGCAATTCCAGATAAGAGCGCGGATACTGTCATTAATATTTTTTTACAGGAGTTCGTACCAAGGTTTAGTTGCCCACAAAGTATACTTACAGATAATGGTAGAGAATTTGTAAATAAAAAATTCGAAAAGTTATTAAAAGATTTAAACATAAGACATATAAAGACCTCATTTTATAGACCTTCGTCAAATGCGAAAAACGAGCGTCAACATCAGACGTTATACAACATTGTGGCAAAGATTATTGATGAACATGAAAAAGATTGGGATCTATTTTTGGGACCTGCTCTTAGCGCTATTCGTACAAATCAAAATGAGAGCACGGGTTTTTCGCCATTTTATTTAATACACGGGAGAGAACCAATATTACCTATAGATAATTTATTAAAACCTAGACGGAAATATATGGGTGAAGATTTTCAAGAGGTCATAATACAAGAAATGCATAAAGCACATATGAGATTAAGAAATAATATAATAAAAGCTAGGGAAAGACAGAAAAAGTACAAAAATGTAAATACAAAATTACAGGAGTTTAAAGTAGGTGATAGAGTTTATTACAAAAAGCATAGAAGAAACTCTAAGTTTGATTCTCGTTGGATTCCAGGTTATTACGTTTTGGAAAAACTGGGTAATGTATCGTATGTTATAAAGAACCAGGTCACAGCACACATAGCAAGGGCACATGTTGAACACTTAAGAAGAGATGAAAATGAGATAGAAAATAATAATTATAATAATAATTGTTATTCGGATGCAAAATTTTTGGATGAACAAGTTGTTACAATAACTCCAGATCTTGGAAGAGCTACAGTAACCCCAGATCTTAGAAAAGAACCAGAACAAAATCAGTTGTTAGCAAATCCAAGTTACGAAGAACAAGAACAGACAATTCCGAAAAGAATGGAAGAAGAAGGGACAAATGAAACTCATTATGATAGTATGGAAGAAGACACAGGTGCTCCATTTAAAATACTAGACAAGCAACAAAAAGAAGAATGGACAGTCAAAGAGATAAAGAAGTAAAAAGACAGAGAAGAATTAGAGATGATTCAACAAGCGGAGACGATATACCTATACTAGAAAGATCCTTAAGAAAGAGTGATCGACAAATTAGGTGGGATGTTGAACGGAAGAAATTAGCGGCAGCTAAAGAGAGACATACAGACGAAGAAGAAGAAATGGATGAAAAGTCAGAGTCAAGTAGTAGTATGGAAGAGGCTAGTAGGTTGTACGAAGAAGAAGATGTTGATATAGAGTTAGCACTTATTCAGAGAAACTTAGAGTTGTTGAGGAAATGGAAACGTAAGAGGTAGATAAATCGAAAGTACTGTAGATAACAAGAAGAAGTATACGAAACGGTGGAAAAAGTGGTTTTGAGATATTAGTACAGTGGGTGAATGTATTTTTTTTATTGAGGTTAGAAGTGCCGTGTTTAAAGATAGGGGTTAACAAGTTATAATAATAATAGACAGGATAGATCACAAGTACGTTGATAAGTAGAGGATGGCTACATTGAGTTAATGTTGGATATAGGTTACAGTGCTTACTTAAGAGCTTATTCAGGATACTATGTGCTGTTAAGAGATAATAAATAGATAATTCTGGATTACTGATTTGTTTATCTAGATAGAACAGATATGTTCATAATTGATCTGTAAATAACAGATATATAGATAGGAGGTTTAGTCTTCTCGGTCATATAAATACTGGATATGCGTCATTTATGAGAGCCTAATGCTGGTAGTAATTTTAAGAGAGGTAAAATTGTGTTGAAAACGGTGTTTATGAAATCTAAGTTTTATGAGTTATGAGTCATATAAGAAATGTTTTTATGCTTGAGTTACTACTAGAAAATGAGGGATGTTGTTTGGTTGTTTTATTGAGCCTAAGTTGTAATACCTCATTTTGTTTTCTTGATTTGGTCTTGAAATATGATTGTTATTGTTTGAGTAATTGGTTTAGAGTAGGGTGATTGTGTTCATAGCATTTGAGTTGACAAGAACTATTGGTCCGTAAAAGTGTCCAATAGTGATAGGTAGAATAGGATATTTTATTCTGATTTGATAACATGCATGTTATGTCATTTTAAAATGTGTTTTTTTCTTCTAGATTAATTTGGAGGTTGTGTTCATTTTATTTTGATTACATGAATGATTTGGTATATTGAGTTAAATGCTTGTAAAGTTAGTTAAGTAAATTTAAGTTTCAAATGAAGGAGGTTTTGCTAAAGGTTTTTCGTTAAGAAAAGAGTTGATAAAAACAAATTTGTCCAAGGTAAGGGGAAACTATGCATTCATTAACTAGTGGGAAACCATAGTTGGTGAACGTGTATGCACGAATGGATAGACGTATCCAGGGTCTGCACACACGTCACTTTATTTATAAAATAACAGGATGGGTTGTACGGGGGAAAGATATAGGTGCTGTGAAATACCAGCTTTAATTATATTTAAGTTGTTCATAAAATATGAACATGGGCTCATGGTAAAAGGTGAGATAACGGAAGAGGAACGGAATTGTGGTTGGCAATGTCAATGTGAAATATAAAAGGTTCATGAAAACTTATGCCAAATTGTTTTATAACGAACAATAATATATTTCTTAAAGGTGTTTTAAAAAATTATTTTACAAAAAATTTTTTTATTGGCAAGGGAGGTAAAGGGTGAATGTCTTAAATGTACATTTACAATATGTCCATGTGGTCATGTCGTGTATTCATTCTTCATGTTCTTTATTTGGTGCGCACCACTTCTTTACTTTTTCTAACTACATTGTTTTTGTACGTCCTGGGGTTTGAAAGAATGAGGAATCGTATAAGATCATAATTTTTGACACAGAATTTATGAGAATGAGGAATTGTATAAGATCATAATTTTTGACACAGAATTTATGAGCTGTTCTTATGATATGTATATTTGATACAGATAACCAGAAAGAACCAGAAATGAAGAATTACGTAGTAGATAACTATGAAATGTTGGGGAAATAAAAAAGGAAAGAAGGACTGCTTGGATTAACCGTAGTATTATATAAATAAAATAAAAAAAAAAAAAACGAAGAAGAAGTATATGGGGAGGTTATAGACAGATCATAGCACTGGGAGAAGAGTAAAAGATGTATGGGCGAAGGTTAAAAGACAAGTAGGGAATAGAGTATGGGGATTAGAAGTAAAGATTTTTCCTTTAAAAGGAAAATTCTTTAAGTAATATGGGGAGGTGTAACAGTGTAGGTATAATTGGGGTCTATTGGAAAACTCCGATACAGCACGATTGAGCATTGAGACTGAAAGGGGGGGGAGATGCTCAATCGTGACGTATTGGGTTGGTATGGGCAGTTAGAACCCAGCTTGAGTAGCGAATGGAGGTGTACATCGAAGCTTGGTTATATTAAGCCAATAAACGTTTTATCAACAAACAAACGACCGGCCTTCGTCTTATATTACACACTGTTATAATATCTAGGCAAACCTTCTGGCCTAGAGAGACGACAGTGGAAGATAAACTCTATGGACCGCTGTGTGAACTGAAAAAGACAGTTCAATTCATACAAGAGACAGCATTGCAGTTATAGACATATTTCAAGCGAACGAAAGAAGAAGAAGAAGAACTATTACCCATGGCGGTAGCGAATGTGACTGATAAGGCCAATTCGCGATATAAATGTGTTTTCACAGTGGGTGCATGTGAACACCTGGTCATTTCCACCATCATGCACCATCTTACGTCTCACACGCTCGGTGTGTGACTTATCTGCAATAATTTTCTTCTTTGTCTTTATTACATTTCTGATGTTTGCCCTCCATGCAACACGTTCAGCGGCGACTTGCTCCCAATGTGCATTATCAATGCCTGTATCAATCATGTTCGCTTACACACATCTTTGTATCGTAGTGGAGGCCGACCCTGAGATCACTTACCCATCTGTAATTAACCAAAAAAAGATGTCCTTTGGTATTCTACCATCATCCATCCTCCTAAGATGTCCTATCCATCTAAGTCTACGAAGACTGAGCATGGAACAAACCGTCGCACAACCTGATCTTTCCAATACTTCAGTATTTGTGATTTTGTCTTGCCACTTAATACCAAGAATTCTTCGCAGACACCGCATATGAAAGCTGTTTAAACGTTTCTCTTGGTGTGAGTAAGTTGTCCAGGCTTCACTGCCATAAAGAAGAGTACTAAGGACACAAGTTTGATTGACAAGGACTTTTGTTTTGGCAGTAAGCTTCCTGTTCTCCCAGACTATTTTTCTTAACCTGTTCATTGTTGTTGCTGCCTTACCAATCCGGATGTTGATTTCCTGATCTAGGGATAATTTGCTATTTACCACTGAACATAGATATGTAAAATGGTCTACCATCTCTAGTTCGGCGTCACCAATAAAGATTGAAGGTACCCCATGTACACCTTGTGTCATAACCTGTGTCTTCTTTTTGCTAATTGTTAAACCAAATTCAGAACAATCATTGGAGGATGCAAATAGTAGAGATTGTAATTCTTCCTCAGAGTGGGTCGTAACTGCAGCCTCATCTGCAAAAAGCAACTCTCTGATCAATATCCTCCTAATTTTGGTCTTGGCCTTCAATCTCTGAGCATTGTAGAGGCCGCCATCTGAGCGTGAGTGAATGTATATACCACCATCCTGATCACGAAAGGCATATTTCAGTAGAAGTGAAAAGTATATTTCAAAGAGGGTGGGAGCTAGTACACAACCTTGCTTAACTCCACTCTTGATTTCAAACTCTTCTGAAGTTGCACCATCAAATTTGATTATACCCTTCATGCCTGTGTGGAACGATTCCACAATGGACATAATAGTTGGTGGGCAGCCAATCTTCTTTAGTGCTTTGAACAGACCCTTACGACTGACCAAATCAAATGCCTTTGTGAGGTTGATGAAGGCAATAAACAGTGGTTGATTCTGTTCACGGCATTTTTCTTGCATTTGTCGCATTGAGAATATCATATCAATGGTAGACCGGTTCTGTCAAAAGAAAACACTGTGATTCGAGGTAGACTTGATCTCCTAGGACTTGAAGTCTGCGCAGAACAATTCTGGCAAATACTTTTCCAACAATATACCCATATAGTTGTTGCAGTTGCTCCGATCCCCCTTGTTCTTGTACAGTGTTATGATGCTATGATAATATAAGAAAAATACGCGCAAAGACAATATGTTTGACATCAACAAAAGGAAAGGAATTAATGGAAAATGTACTACTAATAATATTTGTTTAAATAATATGTTACAAATTAATGCGTATCATTGCATCCTATGAGAAAAACAGGGCATTTAAAACATCTGCATATTCATAAAATATCATAGCCACCACACGCAAAGTAGTGGAAAAATACATACATTTACTAAATCTTAATGAATAGCGCATACACACCTTTTAATACTATTGTTAAGGGCATTAGAAGCATATTTCTAATATATTGGACTTATTCAACTAACTTTCTTTCCACATAGTACATTTTATAGAACATTTCTTGGTATTGACTGGTAGCTTGCCGTCTTGTTAGACGATAGTTTATAAAATGGAGTTATACCTCTCCAAAGCACAACGCCTGGGCTGAAGTTAGAGACCATATTGCCCATGCAGCACGATCCGTCTCTGGGCCTGCCTAGTTTATTCTAGAGAAAAGGTAACACCAATACATCAAGAACAAGACAAGCTGCAGAAGCTGTCGGATCAGCAAAGCAATGCTCTAACTTCTTCGCTAGCTGTTGAAGGTGAGGACGGAGCATGTGTGAGATTGTCTCGAGTGCTGTGATGTTGGTTCTTGACTAAATTCAACTAAACTCTACTGAAAAATGTACAATGTACCTATATAATAATTCATAACCTTTTATTTTCCGAATCGCATGCATATTCATGCATCTCCTAGACTTATAACTAGACATATCCACCCTATCTAATTTTTAAATGTAATTCTGATCTTCTTTCACCGCATATTGTCAACGGCTAAACCACTAAAGACCGCCTTGAGGAACTCAGGTTCTACAGCTAACATTTTAAGAATCATTGATTTGAGATGCAAATAAACACGTCTTGTGTTTTTGTTTTTCTTTTTAATTTGATATGTGACAGGATTTACAAAAACATGTAAAAAATATTTTCACAGAGCTTCCGCACTGACCTAAACGTTACTGGGCACTGGAAACTGAAAAATTAAACACTCGTGTGAAGAATTAGAAACAATTAAAACGTTCTGAGGCAGGAGCAAATATTTTAATAGATGTAAAACACATGACTAAGATACATACACTGGTATGTTACGGCCTAACTAACTAACTTTAATTATAAATTCATTTATCCCCTCTACTTAAAACAGTGAACTTCCATAAATAGCCTAGCTGTAACTTAAATTTGCAGCAGGCGATTGCCAGTGCTATGCAGGGTGAACTTTATCGAATTCGCTGCCGGTGTGTTGATTTCAGTGCTCTTGTCAACCCCACAAACGCATTAGTTACATGGTTCTCCTTAAATAACCATATTGTTAAAACAGAACTGCCAGCAGTGAGAATGGACGGGAACATTATGGTTAGAACCAAGTCGATGTCATATCTGGGCGTGGAGCTTGATCGTAGTCTTCTGTAACAATGGACATGTCGATTATGTTACAGCAACAGCTCGAAAAGTTCTGTCAGCAATGAGAGTTATGGCAACCGCAAATAACGAGCAAAGACGTTTAACACTTCCGTTTCAAGGACTGGCACTTTCACTCATCGAGTATGCCCTGGCCATCCTTACAGCCAGCCCTACACAGATTGGAAGACTTGAACTGATACAGAATGAAACCATGCGCATTATATTAGACTGCGCAAAACACAATTGCTGTGAGATACCTCCTTGACTTTCCGACTATGAATCACAGGCTCAAGATCTGGAGTGTTCGTACACACTGGTAAATGATGAGCAGCGCCTTTTGCATCCAGCTATAAGAGGAAAGGGTTACAGGCTAAAGAGAGTGATATCATGGATTGGCAGGCGGAAGATGTCAGGCAGATCAGCAATCTTACAAATATCACCCCCGGCAAGGAATGGGTGCCTGTTTCTCCAACTCTTAATTGCATCGTCTCCTACATTGTCACGCTCGACATAGTTACAGTGAGCAGAATCCTGCTCGTGATAATGCAGAGGTTAACGAGCTCATCAGTGAACATGCATTTGATTCCGATGTGCTTATCTATACAGATGAATTTGTTATACAGCAGCAGAGAAGTGAGTCTCGGGAGGCTCCGTGGCGAAGTGGTCAAGCCGTCTGACTCGGGCTCCGAAGGTTGTGGGTTCGATTCCGGGACGGGTCCTTTGGTTCACGAATGAGTTTTTTTTCGGAGACGCCTGGGAGTCGTCACTGGAGCTACGGAGTTCGTGCTTTGTGCGACACTTTCTGCGCTGCGGAAAGAGACTGAGCCATATGGGATAACAACCCGGTGCAATGAAGTCGACCCTGTCGACTCTTTTTAAGAGAAGTGCGTGGGAATTTACTTCACGCTTAGCCTATCGAACCGTTCAAGAAGCCAAGAAGCCAGTAGTGTCCACTCTATGTCCAGAGTGACGATGGAGGTGATGGCAGTAACATCGGGTTTAATATGGTTGAAATCACATAAGTATACCAATGTTTGTTTACTAATTGATTGAATATTCATGATCTAAAAGGTCGAGGCGGGTTCTGTGCCTAGACAGTGGACTGAATCGCTCCGGAGGTCCGTTGTCCGTAGAGTCACCTTCATCTTCGTTCCGGGACATGCGGGAGTTGAGATAAATTTAAAAGCTGATAAGCTTGCTGGTGCTGCATCCCCTGCCGACGGCTAGCCCAGGGATCTTGCCGATGTTATTAACGCCCTTAGAGAGATTTCGAGAGCGGATGACTGACGCCAGTGAATCCACATTGTTGTCACAGTGAGAGACCCGGGAGTAAGAACTGGCACGACCATACACGAGAGGCACATTGGGAGAGCGAGGGACCTCGTCAACCAACACATAACTGGCACTATTAACTACGGGACGCTGATGCATATGTTGGGTGAGGATCTGAGCACATATGGACTTGTCTGGAATGCAAGGATGATACTCCAACAGATCAGAGACAGATTAAATACCCCAAACTCTCTGACCTGCGTATTCACGGTGCATTAATTTAAGCTTCTTCCTGTTCATCTCTTGAATTCATACTCCCATCGACTTCCTCTTGCATGCTTTCTCTCACCTTTCTCTCTGTCACATCCTTTATCAAGAAGCGATCTCTGTTTATATGGCAGAAGCACCATAATTGTCTGATCGTGATCTTACTCAGTAAATGTTTCCTTCAATTCCAGTTGTTGTGATATTTCTTTATTTTGTTTCTACTACCAACACAATGTTTCTCTTCGTCTATATCAATCAATCAATCATGTGCCATGCCGGAAAGCGTGGGCGGTCATGATTCGCCATTTCACTCGATCACCAGAGTCGTGGATCAGCTCAGTGTTCCTGTCTCGTCCATGCCATGTGGCCAAGCCATCCAGGTATTTTCCTCTCGGTCTTCCTCTTGGTCTGTTCCCTTCGATCTTGCCAGCTGTCACTAAGTTCTCCAGTCCATTTCTTCTCATAACATGTCCAAAAATATTTGACTGTCTACGTCTAATTTCTCTAATCAATCTACGATTTTCATTTGTCTCTTGTAGTACTTGGTCATTGGTTTTTCTATCTGTCCATGGTATTCTTTGCATTTTCCTCAGAAACCACATTTCTGCAGCCATGATGATCAGTCTTTAAGCGAATCATAATAAACTAGGCACTTTCAAAGAGGTAGTTTGCCGTTGCTTTCCTCTATGGCAGTGACCATACTGGCCGGATGACCGCAATCATTGTCTCTCGAAAGAGATCCTCTGCTTGCCGTCGCGAAACTCGAGACCATAACCAACAAATATCTGTCGGCTGCCCTCAAAATTTCATCCACCACCTGCCTTCCGTGGCTTCTTTTGAACACTTCCAATAAACGAACATGAAATAACATCACATAATCCAAAGGAAAAACACTATCCACACGAATTCCACGGGAATTTCCATAGGAAATCCACAGAAAAACACTGAACAGCGTCTCCCCTAAGAACAACGAGTCATCGCGTCGCCATTATACCGTCTATATAACCTCATTTAAAAAGCTTCAATTTTGCCATCATATTGCTTATTTCCTGTTCACGTCTCTGCACCCTACTGTAATGTAGAGTAAACCTAACATTTGATCACTCATAGTTTTAACTCACAATCCAGCTGCGTAGATGTAAGAATCTATTTTGTTGAACGTTGTTGTAGACTTCTCTATTCTCTTCCTTTATTTCTGCTCCTGTAATCATATATTATTCACTATCCAACGTAAGAAACTTGATTACTTGTTCAAGTGTCTTGGCGCTCAATTTATTTTTCAAAATGGCTTCTTATTCTCTCTCTCTCTCTCTCTCTCTCTCTCTCTCTCTCTCTCTCTCTCTCTCTCTCTCTCTCTCTCTCTCTGAAACAGAGAGAATGGACACACACACACACACACACACAGAAAGAGAGAGAGAGAGAGAGAGAGAGAGAGAGAGAGAGAGAGAGAGAGAGAGAGAGAGAGAGAGAGAGAGAGAGGTTCAGACGACATGAGCGGACTTAGGAATTGAAACTATCTGCCAGAGGAGTCAGCACCGACCAACCAACTGTACCAGATTTATGCTAAGTGGCAAGTTAACACAAATCATGCTAATCTTCGTACTGTATAACCTGAGCTGAAATGATGCTATTTCTTACCTAACTGAAACAATCGCACACTTTATTGCTGACAAGCCTATTGATAACCTAGAATTAAGTCATTATTAAAGATAAAGTTATGATATTACTTGACCCGTTTAATGACACACCCCTTTATAATTAAATCGACTTTAGAACAACTGCCCAGAAATTGGACACAACAAACTTTAGGTGATGGACAGTTCTTAACTGAACATACAGAACAAAAACAATGAATCATACTGCTTTCAGACTTCTGATTTTGGCAACTGCAGTTTTTCTGTTCAAAACTGTGTGTGCTAGAAATGCCCCTCACTTATTGCTTAAACAAAATGAAGGTATGTTGAGTATATTCATAATTTACTTTCTTATGCAATACTCTGATAACAGTATAAATTACATTGTAAAGGGTCTCGACACAAGAAGCTGTTTTTGCAAACAATGATCAGATATAAATATATACATACACGGCCACACAAGTAGTCATGATAGCATCATCATCATCAAGTAATTTTCATCTTCTGAAATGTCGCTTTTGCTTGGCCTTTTCTGCTCTTAATCTCTGTCACGCACATTACGTCTGACGCCATTACTGTCCATAGATATCTGATATTTATTGACTTGGTTTATAATTGCCCTTCTATTATATGCAAGTATATATGAATTATTTCGCTCAATGGATCACTAAATAATGTGACATTAAATTATTAGTCATGAATATTCTTTCTGGTTACACAGGATTTTACAAAGCTGAAATTAAATTAGCAGCCCAGGCTGTGAGATTTTCCTTTGCCAAGCACTTTCAAAACCACATGGTCCTGCAGAAAGAGCCTGCAAGAGCTAACATTTATGGTTTCTCCCCAAGTATTGGTCAGATGGTTAATGCCCAGGTAGAAGAGATATTTCATTATTTCTTTGTCTCTTATCTGACATGACTTCGTGCGGAAAAGAAAATATTTTACTAAAACTTAATTACTGCTGCAAGGTGTATTTCGGGTCTTTGCGTGTGTGGTAATACCCCATGACGCCCACTAGTCTTCTACGTCCATGCCTGTTTAAAACATGGAACTTAAAGTAATAGTCTCGTTAGGATCAGTTATGCGCCAACGGTGTTGCACTTGGGTTATCTCAGCAATGGTAACGACCGAATAGTTGAAGAGCCCTGTGGTGCGCTCTTGACAACACCACAAGCCTTACATTGGTGGTTCTGGCTGTGACAACAATTACAATAGCCTTACAATGAAGGTGCTGGCTGTGATAACACTTTCAATAGCCTTGCAATGGAGGTGCTGGATGTGACAACACCAATAGCCCTTTAATGGAGGTGCTGCATATGACAACACCACCAGCCTTACAATGGAGGTCTAGATGTGACAATACTTACAATAGCCGTACAAAGGAGGTGCTGGATGTGACAACACCAATAGCCTTACAATAGAGGTGCTGGCTGTGACAACACCAATAGCCTTACAATGGAGGTACTGGCTGTGACAACACCAATAGTCTTACAATGGAGGTGCTGGCTGTGACAACACAAATAGTCTTACAATAGAGGTGCTGGCTGTGACAACACCAATAGCCTTACAATGGAGGTGCTGGCTGTGACAACACCAATAGTCTTATAATGGAGGTGCTGGCTGTGACAACACCAATAGCCTTACAATGGAGGTGCTGGCTGTGACAACACCAATAGCCTTACAATAGAGGTGCTGGCTGTGACAACACCAATAGCCTTACAATGGAGGTACTGGCTGTGACAACACCAATAGTCTTACAATGGAGGTGCTGGCTGTGACAACACAAATAGTCTTACAATAGAGGTGCTGGCTGTGACAACACCAATAGCCTTACAATGGAGGTGCTGGCTGTGACAACACCAATAGTCTTACAATGGAGGTGCTGGCTGTGACAACACCAATAGCCTTACAATGGAGGTGCTGGCTGTGACAACACCAATAGTCTTACAATGGAGGTGCTGGCTGTGACAACACCAATAGTCTTACAATGGAGGTACTGCTGTGACAACACAAATAATCTTACAATGGAGGTGCTGGCTGTGACAACACCAATAGTCTTACAATGGAGGTACTGGCTGTGACAACACAAATAGTCTTACAATGGAGGTGCTGGATGTGACAACACCAATAGCCTTACAATGGATAGTGCTGGCTGTGACAACACCAATAGTCTTACAATGGAGGTGCTGGCTGTGACAACACCAATAGTCCTTACAATGGAGGTGCTGGCTGTGACAACACCAATAGCCTTACAATGGAGGTGCTGGCTGTGACAACACCAATAGCCTTACAATGGAGGTGCTGGCTGTGACAACACAAATAGTCTTACAATGGAGGTGCTGGCTGTGACAACACCAATAGTCTTACAATGGAGGTGCTGGCTGCGACAACACCAGTAGCCTTACAATGGAGGTGCTGGCTGTGACAACACAAATAGCCTTACAATGGAGGTGCTGGCTGTGACAACACTTTCAATAGCCTTACAATGGAGGTGCTGGCTGTGACAATACTTAAAATAGCCTTACAATGGAGGTGCTGGCTGTGACAATACTTATAATAGCCTTACAATGGAGGTGCTGGCTGTGACAATACTTATAATAGTCTTACAATGGAGGTGCTGGCTTTGACAACACCAATAGCCTTACAATGGAGGTGCTGGCTGTGACAACACCAATAGCCTTACAATGGAGGTGCTGGATGTGACAACACCAATAGCCTTACAATGGAGGTACTGGCTGTGACAATACTTACAAGAGCCTTAAAATGGAGGTGCTAGATGTGACAACACTTATAATAGCCTTACAATGGAGGTGCTGGCTGCGACAACACCAGTAGCCTTACAATGGAGGTGTAGCTGTGACAACACTTATAATAGCCTTACAATGGAAATGCTGGATGTGACAACACTTATAATAGCGTTACAATGGAGGTGCTGGTTGTAACAACACCAATAGCCTTACAATGGAGGTGCTGGCTGCGACAACAGCAATAGCCTTACAATGGAGGTGTAGCTGTGACAACACCAGTAGCCTTACAATGGAGGTGCTGGCTGCGACAACACCAGTAGCCTTACAATGGAGGTGTAGCTGTGACAACACCAGTAGCCTTACAATGGAGGTGCTGGCTGCGACAACACCAAGTAGCCTTACAATGGAGGATGCTGGCTGCTGACAACACCAGTAGCCTTACAATGGAGGTGCTGGCTGCGACAACACCAGTAGCCTTACAATGGAGGTGCTGGCTGCGACAACACCAGTAGCCTTACAATGGAGGTGCTGGCTGCGACAACACCAGTAGCCTTACAATGGAGGTGTAGCTGTGACAACACCAGTAGCCTTACAATGGAGGTGTAGCTGTGACAACACCAGTAGCCTTACAATGGAGGTGCTGGCTGCGACAACACCAGTAGCCTTACAATGGAGGTGCTAGCTGTGACAACACCAGTAGCCTTACAATGGAGGTGTAGCTGTGACAACACCAGTAGCCTTACAATGGAGGTGCTGGCTGCGACAACAGCAATAGCCTTACAATGGAGGTGCTGGCTGCGACAACAGCAATAGCCTTACAATGGAGGTGCTGGCTGCGACAACAGCAATAGCCTTACAATGGAGGTACTGGCTGTGACAACACCAATAGCCTTACAATGGAGGTGTAGCTGTTACAACACTTTTAATAGCCTTACAATGAAAATGCTGGATGTGACAACACTTATAATAGCGTTACAATGGAGGTGCTGGTTGTAACAACACCAATAGCCTTACAATGGAGGTACTGGCTGTGGCAACACCAATAGCCTTACAATGGAGGTGCTGGCTGCGACAACAGCAATAGCCTTACAATGGAGGTACTGGCTGTTACAACACCAATAGCCTTACAATGGTGGTTCTGGCTGTGACAACACCAATAGCCTTACAATAGAGATGCTGGCTGTTACAACAGAAACGCAGGAATAACCACACGCGCACATATTGCGTGGCTCTATGAATATGCTGAAGACGTAAATGATCAGGTGTGTAGGCAATAGTTTGAGTTAATACAGAATGCCTTGATTAAGACTGTTACTTTGTGTGTGTGTGTGTGTGTGTGTGTGTGTGTGTGTGTACGCGCGCTCGCGCGCGAGTGCGTGCGTGCGTATGCATCATAAAAATACAACATTAGAAGGCGTGGCTGGTTCTGCTTTTGTTGTAGAAGATCATTCGATGGAACAAGCTGGCATATTAAAGGTCATTAAATTTCTTTGTGCAGTTCTTGGTTTCGATGGCATGGCCGAGACATCACGGTATTGACGTCACGCAGGAAGTTGCGAGACTCGAGGCATTCGTAATAGACATATACAAACTGGTGAACCAACACCGAACTGGTGTGGACACTCTTAGAAATAGTGCCAAGGAGATATGAGCACCAACAAAGTTCTCCGGCGCGCAAAGATATGGTATATTTAGATATAATAGGGTATATTTAGATATAATAGGGAAGAGAGGAAGAGGAAGGCCAAAGAGAAAATGGGTGCAGGATGAAGTGGATAATCTCCAGATGGGTGTATCCGACGCGGGACATCCTGCTTGTGATCGAGCAGTTTTCCGGAGGATTGTTATGGGAGCGAGGTTCTGCAAAGGACATGCTACTGAATGAATGAGTGAATGAATGAATGAATGAATGAATGAATGAGGGTATAATTAGATTCAATATGCTATATTCAAATATAATATAGTATCCATAGATCATGTGCCATGCCAATAAGCGTGGGACATGTTTTGCCATCTCACTCGATCACTAGAGTCGTGGATAAGCTACGTGTTCATGCCTCGACTATGCCACATGGCCAAGCCATCCAGGTATTTACTTCTCGGTTTTCTCCTTGGTCTCCCCTCGTAGATCTTGCCAGTTGTCACCAAGTTCTCCAATTCATTTCTTCTCATAACATGCCCAACATATTTTGTCTGTCTACATCTAATGTTTCTAATCAGTTTACGATCTTCATTTTTTTATTGGTCAGTATGATTTTCATCTTGTAAAGGCTACCTTCGCAATGACAGTTCTTGTTCCAATCTCTTCAAGGCATCTCCTATCAGATGTTATGACTGTTCCGAGAAACTGTACCGATTTACTTGCTTAAGAATATGCCTATTAACTCGTATATCACATTGTGGTATTTCCTTGTTCCCAGTGACGACCATAATCTGTGTCTTCTTACAATCTAATTCTAACCCTAGTTGTTCACTGTGTGCAACAACTGCATCTACTAAATGTTGCAGGTCCTATCTGCAATCAAGACTGTATCATCTGCATATCTAATGTTATTGATGTATCGTCCCCCAATGTTGATTCCTTCCATGTCATCTATATTTCTGAAAATATTTTCACTGTACAGGTAACCAAGATCTGGAGACATTACACATCCCTGTCTCACACCTATTTTAATAGTCTGATACTGGCCTATTTCATTATCAATTCTGATGGCAGCTTGTTGTTTCCAGTATATGTTTTTTTTCAAGTCTAAAGTTTTTTCCATCAATTTGTAGATTTTCAGGCATCCTTATCATGACGACATGTCTCACTTTATCGTAAGCCTTTGTGTAGTCAATAAAGCAAAGGTGTTGACCTTTGTTTACCACTATAGAACGTTCAATTACTGTTCTCAGTATATACAGAGCATTTACTGTGCCTTTGCCTTCTACAAACTCACATTGTTCTTCTCCTATTTCGGGTTGTATTTTCTTCTTAACTCTTTGGATAATAATTCTCAGCAAAATCTTCGTGATGTGGCTCATTATACTAATTGTTCGATGTTGATCACACCAAGGCTCCTGATTTCTTCGGGATTGCAATAATTATAGAATTACATAATTCAAGAGGCATATCTCCAGTATCATATATTGCGTTCAGCAGTCTGGTGACTTGGTCTATTCCATATTCTTCTACGGCATTGATAATTTATGTTGTGATGTTATCGGTACCCGGAGTCTTGCCAGTTTTCATATGGTTAAGAGCATTCTGATCTTCTGTCTTCAAAATTGATGGTCCTTCATTATTATTCCGATGATCATACTGTTCTTCTCTTATATCATCATAAAGTCTTTCACATAATTTAACCACGCATGTAAAATCTGATCCTTTTCTATTATGATTTTGCCATCTTTGGTTTTTAGGCAACCCGTTGATGTGTGTGTTCTTTTGTTAGTGATGTCATTAATTCTTTTGTGCATTAATTTGGTATTCCGGGTGTTGTGTTGGTTTTCAATTTCCTTGCAATTTTCCTCAAGCCATGTTTCTTTTGCCTCTTTGCATAGCTTCCTAATTTTCCTGTGAATCTCTTCATATTTTTCCTTATTATTTTTGTTATTTCTTCTTATTTCCATGAGTTTTAAGAAGTCTTCCGTCATCCATTTCTTGCGTCCCATTATCTTTATATTTTGGATGGTTGTTTCTGCAGCTTTGTTGACTAATTTCTTTAATATTTCCCATTGATCGCTGACTTCTTGAAATAATATTTCCATATCGGACAATGCATCACATCTATTCTTTACTTCTACGTTGAATTTATCTTTTATCTCCTCACTCTTCAGTGCATGTAGATCAAATGTTGTTTTTCTTGGTGTATATTTGACTTTCTTTAATGTTATATGTATATTGCTTAAGATTAATCTATTGTCGCTGTAGCAGTCTGCGCTTGGTATAGTTTCTGCGACTTTTAAGGCATTTCGAAATCTTCTGTTGATGAGAATGTAATCAATCTCATTCTTGATCTTATGATCAGCACTCCTCCATGTCCACAATCTCCTTGGGTGCTGTTGATACCAGGTGTTTCCAATAATCAAATCCTGCTCTGTTGCCCACTGTACAAGTCTGCAACCTCTTTTATTCTGTTCCCCTAGTCAATACTATGCATCCGTCCTGTTGATTTCCAAATTTGGCATTCAAGTCACCCATTATGATAGTTACTTCAGAATTCTTGCATATTTTGAAGGCAATCTCTAAATCATTATAAAATTCGTCGATGCTGTCATCACTGCTGTCTACTGTTGATGCATAAACTTGTTTGACGTTGACATCAATTTCACCAGTAACACTCTGTCTGATACAGTCCAATATATCATTTGATCGATTTCAATCTCTCTGTATCTATTATAATAGCTACTCCTCGCTGTTGTTTCTCTCCACCACAATAGATTATTCTATATTCCTCAGATGTTATAATGCCCATCTTGTCTCACATATACCTAACAGGTTAATATTTAGTCTTCTCATTTCATTCTTTATGTTATCAAATTTTCCATCCCCATTCATAGTTCTTACATTCCAAATTCCTTCTCCGAATGTTGATACTCATTTGCACTCAGTCGCCTGCTGACTGTCTGGAGTCACCTGGTGCACATGACTACCCATACCGGGCGATGCTGCTCCTATGGAGCACTCATTTATGCCATTTCTCTGATTATCGATGAGATTGCAGTACATGATATTCTTGGCATCTGTAAAGAAGGTAGTTTACCATTGCTTTCCTTCCTAGCAGTGACCATACTGATCAATGACCGTAGCCATTGTCTCCCAAAAAAGAAGAGATCCTCTGCCTACCGTCATGAAGCTGGAGACCATAACCTACAACTATCTGTTGTCTGCTCCTCAACTTCACCCACCACCTGCACCCATGGCTTCACGTAACTCTGATTGGGGGGCTAAACGGGTACTCTACTTTGCTCAAGGGTGTCCCATAGGCTAGCAGAGGGAAGGACTCACCTTACCTCTCCTTTGATAGGGAATACCCCTATCCCACCACCCAAATAATATAGTATATTTACTTATAATGTAGTATATTAAGATATAATATGTTATATTATAATACACTTAGATGTAATGTAGTATATTAAGATAAATTGACACAATTGATAAGCACACCCTAACGGTTGCTTTAATACTTTTAAATCCATATACTAATTTCTTAAATTTCTTCTGACACTGAGTATTATAATATCAGCTGTTTCTGGAATAACAACAGTTAAATTCCCTTAAAGTATTACATGACATGCTTTAATTTTAAATTATATCTAAGACTAACATTTTTACAGCTGGTGACTCCAACAAGAACGTACACATACTCAACCACAGTACAGCTAGGATCGAATGCAACTTTTGGAATATGGACCATAGAGCTGGACGCTCAAAATGCAGACACCCCAGCTAACATCAGTGTGACATCACAGGGAACTACGCTGACACTGACTGATGTTATCTTTGGAGATGTCTGGATATGTTCTGGCCAATCAAACATGCACTTTCCTGTCGACTGGGTAAGCAGCGTTCATAGCATTTAGATGTATAGGATCATCCGTCTATACAATCGTGGCATCATGGAAAAATAGTGCCTGGCATATATTTCTTTGTGTCTTCACCTTCAGGTCAATTCAACAGCTGTTTGTATGTATAAACAATAAATAAAATGTTTGCATATCCTTTTACATGACATTGATGTCAACATCAGCATCTTTCAGCTGACTGTTGATATCTTGGCAAGATTACGCTCAGTAGTTTGCCATTGCTTTCTGAGCGGCCGGCTCACATACCCCTAAGTTACCGACGCGATTCGAACCACTGCTGATTCTCACCGTCGTCACGTTACTTACGAGAGTATACGAGATTACGGAGAAAAGTCGTTAACCTCTAGGCCAGGAAGCCGGCTTGTATGTATATAGTTTTATATAGTTTTAGATATATTGGAGTGCCGATTTGGCTTTAAAATATACGTTTAAAAATATAAACCCAACATGCCTAAAGATGTGTAAGAATTCTTGTATTATTTACTAACTTACTTACTTTACACGAGGAATGAAAAACAGCAATTAACGGAGGAAAGAAACAATGTTTCTGTTACAAGGGAATGAAATAACAATACTGTACAGAAGAAAGAAGTAATAGGAGATTACAGGTGGGAAAAGTAAAAATCTGGAGAAGTTAAACTTGCCAGAAAATGCTAACTTTTACTATACCAAGCAGCTTATCATATTTGTTATAGGTATAAACTCTGTTTCAGCTATTAATTACACTAGAATTGTCTCAGTGTTTTTTTTCTTTTCAATTCTTCTATTTACTCTACCCAGTATTTACCTGCCGGTCTCCCTGGCCGAGGAGTTAGCAGCTTTCTCCGTAACCCCGAATACTCTTGTGGTTGACGTTAGCGCACGAGAGTTGGAAGCGGTTCGAGTCACGCCAGTGACTTATCAGAGTATGAAGCCTGGTCGCTCAGAAAGTAATGGCAAACTACTGAGTGTAATCTTGCCAAGAAATCAACAATCAGCTGAAAGATGCTTATGTTGACAAGCTATGTCCTGTAAAGGATATGCAAAACATTGTTAGTGTTTACCTGATAGTATTAAGAACCTATGGCACAACACCAGCAAACAAAATAAATTATCACTTTTGATAATCCTTATCTTTCCTCTGGCAGTATGCAGATGTGAGACATGGACAATTTCGCAAATCCATAAAAATGAAAATCTTGGCTATTTAACTAATATATTCTAGAATATTGTGGACAATGGAAATAAAAATCATACGAGTACGAGATCTTAAAATGGAAGACAATTTACTCATACACAGCACCATGTCTCCGAAACGGAAATGCTTTAGCTAAATTAACTTTAGAGCGCTTTGGAGAAAACAATAGTGATGCAAGGCATACTAAGAGGACAAAAGTTATACACATTGCGCAGGAAAATGCAAGGCAGGAAAAATGGTATTTTAGCTAGAAACTTTCGGGCAGCCGTGATGGTAGCGCAGATAGACCTGCTACATGGTGGTGGTGAGATACTATCGTAGACCTGCAGTGATCGCCTTCTGACACATGATTTTGTTATTTTATAGTAGCATCTGTCTGGGACAGGAAGAGTTCAGATGTATTAGAGTGAGCTGTTTATTTGAAGCATGTCATTGATTCGCATAAGGTCATCACTGGATTTTTTCTCACAGATGTTAGACGTTGACGCTGAAAAAGCAGATGTTAGCTATCCAAAGATGAGGATTTTCACAGTTGCTGATAAAGAATCTACAGTACCACTTGACGATCTTTTGCTAGTTCAACAAGCCTGGACCACACCAAACTCAAGTTTGTGTTATGTAACTTTACAAATTGTAAAATCAATATGAAATTAAATTATATATCAGAATCGTGGGTCTTCGGGGTACATGATGACATCACAAACACTATATTTAACGTAACATTGTTGTTTTAAACGTAAAAAAGTATAATGGATGCATCAACACTCAGTGTAATATATAATAATTGTATTTCACTTAACTATACAATGATAGAAGCTAACAATTATGTAATTTCGCACAGGGATACCATGATGACAAAAACATCATTTAGGCTACACTTAGGGAAAGGGTCTACTTAGCGGTACCCAGCATATCTCTGAGTTGAGTTGTTTCAAACACCGACATCACAGCACTCGGAACATTCCCATACATGCTTAGTCCTCATCTGCAACTGCCAGGGTCGAGTCCGAATACTAATGGCACCAGTAGCAGACTGATTATGTGTCCGTCTGGCCTTTCCTCGGAGTTGTGAGTGTCGGCCATATCCTCTGGTCATTCCCTGCATCACCATTGTCTCCAAGCCGTGATGATCTACCCGTTCTTCTGAACTATACACATGATTCCAGAGGTCCCCAACCACATCTGCCATATCATGCACCAATACCCCACCCACGGGTTATTCCTCTGGTCACTCCTTGCAGCACATCTCTGATAGTAGATCCAGTTTGTGACTCCAGAAGTACTTGTAATTTACGTCCCCAACCCATGGAAGAGAAATCAACATTGTAGTCCAACTGCCAGGTCTTGGGGTGAAGCCTCTAACCTCGGCATCAGCACACTGGATATTTACGAACGTGAGTTATTATCTATTCGGCCATGCTGACCTCCCAAAAGTAATATTATTGTTGATATCCAGACACTGGCAGCTGTCAGTTTGGGGATATTATATGAAATGACGATGCGGAGGGCCTTAAGACAACTTGAACAATTAAAGGTGTTAAGGTGGCATATACTGTATTTTGAGTTACTTCGTGATAGGTTGACAGGGTGATATGGAAGGCTTATTAAGAAAGCATGCAACAGATGGCACTGAAGGAACATGATCGACAGTGCCATGTGGGATTGCATATTATGATGCTGAGGCTGATATCTTTACGTGTAGTAATTTGAAAATAAGTTTATATTTACTATCCTGGTATGGTTTGAGATGTTCTTATTTCACATTAACTAATGCGATGTGGCGAAATGGTCACGCACTCTGACTCGGGCTCAGAAGGTTGTGGGTTCGATTCCGGGCCGCGTCATTTGGTTCACAATTGAATTTTTCGAAGGCTCCTGGGGGTCGTCGTTGGAGCTACGGAGTTCGTACTTCGTTTGACGCTTTCCGCTCTGCGGAAAGAGACTGAGCCATATGGGATACAAATCCGGTGCAATGAAGTCGACCCTGTCGACTTTTAAAAGGCTTTATTTTAATGATCGCAATACTTTGTATTAAAATTAATATGTTTCCCGTGAACAGCTGCGTGAACTTGTAACCGCCTGCTTCACATGTGTGTGTGTGTGTGTGTGTGTGTGTGTGTGTGTGTGTGTGTGTGTGTGTGCGTGCGTGCGTGCGTGCGTGCGTGGTGTGTGTATTAATTTTATCTGTTAACTCTACCTGCATCACAGTGTTCCGAATTAAGCTTCTAACCTTGTGCCCTAAGTGTTAGAAACAAAAACAGTCCCAACTTTAGTGAATAAACTATATAAGCGGACATCCTTATTTATGTTTAATGTGATTGCTGACGTGTTTGCTTATTCTTGCACTCGTTGCTACGTGTGTTCAGGTAACATAGGAGGTTTCTCTGCTGTCTGCTGGGTGTTTGGGAAAAACATTCACAAGACTCTGGGTTATGCTATTGGTTTAGTGCACTCAAGCTGGGGTAACACTCCTGCCGAGGCCTGGTCGTCTCCCACAGCCCTGGCTAAGTGTGGCAATCTTGACCACATACCAGACAAACATACTGACTCTGTTAAGGGGTAAGTGCATTCAAAATATCATGTTGTTCCCTAGGGACGAAATGGCCTAACAGCGTGACATTCATCTCTAACTCAAAAAATACCGGAATCAAATACAGCTCTACATTATTTTTACAAACAAAGAACCCTGGACTACTATACAAACATTCACTAATTGGTGCCTGCGAAAAATAGTAGGAATAAAATAGAATGACAGAACCACCAATGGGGAGCTGATGGAGAGAACTAGGCAACTATCAGTGAGGCAAGAGGCGAAGACATGGTGCTGGTACTGGGTATGACATACATTGAGAGCAGTACAACTAGAAAGGTCGTTGTCTGGAACCCACAAGGCACTAGAAATAGAGGAAGACCTAAAATAGGTGGCAAAAATAGAGTAGAAATAGAAATGAATAATGTGGGAATGACATGACCTTCGGGTGAATTGGTTGAGGTCCTGTTCTCCAACGGGGGATAAAAGCTGTCAGAAGGAGAGGACTACTGCTATTCTTTTTGATTATGGGTTAGTAGATCTCGTAGATTACGAGATAGTCGCCTGATATTTTAGACAAGGGTGAAAATTAAGCATCTCTATGTCCACGTCTTAGTACATTTTACTTAGAACTGACATGCACATTTTCTGTGGCAGCATCTGAGTGCTAAACTTGCATATTTAAACAAATCAGCAGAAAAGCACATATCTTCCTTCAATAAAAATGCTGCAGAAGAGAATTAAACATTCTTAGAGAAGAGAACAACAAACTATATCCAGCTAGAACTCAGTATGGAACAAGACTGGTTATTAAGACAAACACAAATTAGGAAAATGAAATACTTTGGACATGCAAAAGAATATATGTGGGATGTATACCGAGGGTGGGGGGAAGAACACGGAGCTAGCTGATCCACGACTCTGGTGAGATGACGACACATCGCCCACGTTTATCGGCAAGGCCCATGATGAATGAATGAAGACATGAAGGCAGCAAATGGAGAACATTTGACGTATGATAGGGCGACATTTTGAAAAACTGTTATGGAGAAGAAGTTCTACCTAGGACAGGTTGCTGGATGATGATAATGATGGCTCATGTTTAAAATTTGCCAACCAAGATTTTTGTTGTCGGGAACATGAGGTAGACATCACTGCCTTGCAAAGTTTGAATATGGGAAAACTTACCTACAACAAAGCATTGGTATTGCTTGTGGGTGGAGCTGGCGTGGCTGATAGGTTAGGGTGTCCGCCTCATGTTCAGAAGGTACCGGCTTCGATCTCAGCATAGGGCTGGAAATGTTCCCAAGTACCATTACTATCAGATGAGATCACATGTTCCCCTGGTCGCGTGGGTAGTGAGATCGTATACCTAGCCTGTTCAGATAATGGTGGCCAATAGGAGGTCCCGTGTGCAAGTTGTGCACGCTAAAAGTCCTATAGCAGTTGGAAATATGAAAAAGTTGACTGGAAGGCCACTGCCTTGGAGAGTATACTGTAAGGCCACTTTTTGTCACATATCATTTACAGGACATTGCAGTCAACACCAATATTTTTCAGCTGCTGTTTATGTCTTGGCAAGTTTTACGTTCAGTAGTTTGCCATTGCTTTCTGAACGACCGGCTCACATACCTCCGTAAGTAACCAACGCGACGCGATCCACTGCCGAATCTCGCTCAGCTGTGTTTCGTACGACGGTATTCGGGATTACGAACAACGTCCTAAATTCCTTCGCCAGGGAGACCGGCTCCATTGCCCAGGCGAAATTGTTAGGAAAAGCAAACCTACCCAAGGGTAGACATAGCCCTTGACCTTGGATGAATTCTGTCTAGCGGAAGTAAACATTATAGAATTGTCTGCCGTAGTTGGACACACTGACCTTTCATACGCATAACTTGGTGTATGACCTTCCCTTCACATGAGTAACGAAGAATCAGAAGAAGAAACACGCGTGGATGCTGCTGTACACGTATTGAGATTCTTGCAGGAAGGTATAGTGTTCTGCTTAGATTCTGACTGTATGATCTTCGGGTAGACACCGAGCACGTATGGATGTATCGGTGTGCTCTAAAGGTGGCTCCTGTCAATCCTCAAGCGTAATCTTAATGTTAAATTTTCTGACCATATGAAAGTAAGTAATATTGGTAAGAAAGACTCCAGAATAATAAAGAATGTTTAATGAAAACAGGTAGCAGCAATTAGAATGGGATATACAGTGGGCAGTTATAAGCAGATACAGCCAGGAGTAAGGCAAGCAACAATAGGCCGACATACTTCATTTCCCAGAACATTTCCCGTTACCTACTTTAGGCTAGGTCAGCTCTGGAGCCCAGGTCCGAGAGAGATAGGCTATTGACCTCATATAGGCATGACCAAATTGAACATGGCGCGTGACGTGGCTTGAATCACACAATCTCCTTCCAGCCAGGCTATTTTCTGGTATCTATTCTTTGAGGTTGGGTCCACCGGGGGGTCTTGTGGGAATGATAACACAATCTGCCTCCGTTATTATTTTAACCAATAACACTGCCCTCCCACCAGAACATGTAGACAAATCCACTCTTCTTGACATGCTAATGTTTTTGTATTTGTCATTTATCTGGCTGTCTTCATAAATATTCGAAACGTAGCAATGCATATTCAAATATTCATATCGTGAGGCGGAGTGTCGAGGTGGTTCTCATGCTTGCCTAGCAGTCCGGTAGTCATTTGTTCAAACCCTCAATAAGGTGGATTTTAACTGAACTGTACTCCTATGTTAAACAGTTAGTTGCTTATCCTTACAGGAAGTAGCAGTCAACCCCAGTATATTTCGCTGTTCCTGGGCAAGTTTACGTTCAGTAGTTAGCCATTGATTTCTGAACGACCGGCACCCATACCATGTCATAATAACCAACGTAAGGCGGTCAGCTGCCAAATCGCCCACAGGTGTGTTTCGAACGCGGTATACTGGATTACGAACTGCATCCGTAACCTCTTCGCCACGGAGACGGCTCCTAGGTAGACCCAGCCTCAAGTGGGTGTCAGGATAAACCCTGGGAAGTCAAGGCGGCTGTCGTGACACTGACCCCGTCACCCGAGGTGGTCCATATGGTCTAAACAAATATAGAGCTAGCACCATATACCCAACAAGTACAAGCCTCACGGCGTGCCCGATAGCCCCTAAGGTTTTAACTTTTATATTGAAATCTGCTAAGTATCTGTCTGCTGTATCTTGTATGAAGATTGCTTCCATTTTCTTTCCCATATAATACGTCCATTATTTACTCCTATTTTCTAGTTAGGTAATCAACTGAGGAACCCTTTGAGGCCACTAAGACAGTTCATAAACAAACACACATAGTATTGATAGGAGCTCATAGAAGAAGAACGAAGTAGTGATTAGAGGCACTAGACAACATAATATTTGAAAGCTATAGTTACCGACCGGGATTCGAACCTGTCACCTCTAAATGACGACGGCGCCTCGCTGCATGAACAAGTGTACTTTGACGCATGACCAACTAGACACCCCCAAAATAAGATGTCTGCATTAGCCACGTCTATCATACAGATGAACCTACAACTATGGAATACGGAACACAAAATAAGATGTCTTCATTAGCCACGTCTATCATACAGATGAACCTACAACTATGGAATACGGAACACAAAATAAGATGTCTTCATTAGCCACGTCTATCATACAGATGAACCTACAACTATGGAATACGGAACACAAAATAAGATGTCTTCATTAGCCAGGTCTATCATACAGATGAACCTACAACTATGGAATACGGAACACAAAATAAGATGTCTTCATTAGCCACGTCTATCATACAGATGAACCTACAACTATGGAATACGGAACACAAAATAAGATGTCTTCATTAGCCACGTCTATCATACAGATGAACCTACAACTATGGAATACGGAACACAAAATAAGATGTCTTCATTAGCCACGTCTATCATACAGATGAACCTACAACTATGGAATACGGAACACAAAATAAGATGTCTGCATTAGCCACGTCTATCATACAGATGAACCTACAACTATGGAATACGGAACACAAAATAAGATGTCTTCATTAGCCACGTCTATCATACAGATGAACCTACAACTATGGAATACGGAACACAAAATAAGATGTCTTCATTAGCCACGTCTATCATACAGATGAACCTACAACTATGGAATACGGAACACAAAATAAGATGTCTTCATTAGCCACGTCTATCATACAGATGAACCTACAACTATGGAATACGGAACACAAAATAATGCTGCAGTTATTGGCACTTACGTTAGAACTGTGTGTTTATGCCTTTAGCATTGTTTTCTCAAATATTTCTTTTGAAAATAAATATGTTTCTGTCACAGGGATGCAAATCAACAGACAGCAGCGAGCAGAAGTGTGGAGATACCACAAAATAACTCTGTTTTATGGAATGCAATGATTCACCCTTTTCTTAAAACAACGATAAAGGGGGCAATCTGGTATCAAGGTGACATGATGATCTTACATTATATTATTAACCTTTTGCCATGTGTTTATTTGAGTAATTGTTGTTTTACTTCATGCCACTCATTCATTTATGTATTTGCAACATTTATTTATCATCATCATAATCTTCAAGTGCCCCCTCAGCTGGTATAGTAGTTCTACACAGATCTCGGTCTTCGGTGTTACGGATCAACTCTGCTGATGATACACCTCTATGTCACCGTCTCAATCTATCCAGCATCATTTCTTTTGGTTTGCCTCTGCATCATTTCCCCAAGATCTTTCCAGTTGTCATGATGTTCTCCAATGTCTCTCTTCTCATCACATGACCAAAGAAAGCCGCTTGTCTCTATCTTATTGTTATATATAATGTTCTATTTTCATTAGCCTTCTTCAGACAATCGTTATTAGTTACTCTGGCAGTCCAAGGAATTCGTAACATTCGTCTCAGGAACCACATCTCTGTTGCTCCCAAGGTATTTCTAATTTGTTTATTTATATTCCAAGATTCACTGCCATATAACATAACAGGTTCTATATAGCACTTCAGCACTCTCCTTCTTACATTCAATGAAAGTGACTTATTGCTTAAGATACTTTTCATTTTCTGAGATGCAGCTTTTGCTTGCTGAATTATTTCTCCCTCGCCTAGGGGCTAGCCACTTTCTCCGTAACCCCGTATACTTTTGTGAGTAGCGTGACGTATAAGAGAATCGGTGGCGGCTCTAGCCGCGTCGGTAACTTACTGGGAATGTGAGCCGGTCGCTCAGAAAGCAATGGCAAACTACTGAGCGTAATCTTGCCAAGAAATCAACAATCAGCTGAAAGATGCTGATGTTGACAGCGATGTCCCGTAAAGGATATGCGAACACACAAAAAAAAATATGTTCTTAATCTATGTTGTGCATCTTCCATCTGATGTTATAATTGCCCCTAGGAATTTAAAGTTATCCACTTGTTTAAACATTTTCCCTTCTATTGCCATTTCACATTTTGGTGACACTTATTTCTTTGATAGACCATTGCTACTGTTTTCTTGATATTCAAGGAAAGTCCTTTCTTTGCACTCTCGGTTACTACAGTGTCCAACAATTGTTGTAGATTTTGTTTGCAGAATTTAAAGAATTTAAAGTGATGACTATGTGGAACTGAAGGAGTTAAAGTAAAATCTACGTGGAACTGTAGGAATTAATGTAATCATGTGGAAATGAATGAGTTAAAGTAAAATCTATGTGGAAATGAATGAGTTAAAGTAAAAGAAGAAGTTTTGCCCAGGGGTCTGCGCAAAACAATGCATTTATGGTCTAAACTATGCAGTCCAAAAATGAACTTCTGACGTTCAGAGCACAGGTTATAGGATTTGAGCATCGCCACAGAGACACACAAATCATGAACTGATCACACCCACATATGCAGCTCCGTTGATGAAATATTCCAGCACGGGTACTGCACACCCCGCTAGTTTCTCTGCTTGGAGCGGGGGAGAAGATCTCTACAACACAGCCGCCATAGAAATCGTACATTGGTGCCGGGTTGGGAGGACAATGTCTACAACAGCCTCACTCCGACACATGCAAGCTCTTTTCATTGCTCGAACGACTTGAATAAGAGCTGAGACTTAGTCTTTCAGCGAAAACTAACCAAACCAACTGCCTAGGACATCTGTAGTTAAGATATTTGCGCATTTCAGTGAAATCCACATGCATCATTGTGTGATTCACTTAGAACAAAAAGGTATAAGGTGCGCTTATTTGAAATCCGTTCTCCGCACCGAGCGTAAATGCGTACGTTGAATATGATCATGTCATAGTCATGTGATAAGTACTGACCAATGAATAAAAGAGCAAGCGCGTATCGTCCCATGATGCATAGGTTCTGTTTCTGACCGTTGAGAAAATGGCTGGGCTGATTCAAAATCCGTCCAAAGAAGCTCAAAGAGCGGTGATTCAGTTTCTTTCATTTGAAGGATGTCGACCAGTGGACATTCATCGAAGAATGCAGGCAGCGTACGGTAACAAATGTGTTTCGAAGACAACGGTGACAGAATGGGCACGAATGTTTCGGAAAGGACGTCGGTTCACGACAGATCTTCGACGGCCGGATCAAGCACATATTGTTGCAACAGACAAAAAAAAACATCGCCAAAATTGATGCAGCAATACAGATGAACCGTTGTCGGAAGGTGAGTTCACAGTGGGTGAATGTTGACCGAGCACCAAAAAGAGGAACACATAGGATGGTGTTTGAACCACTTGATGCATTACAGAGTGGAGAATGATGCATTTCTCTTCCGCATAGTGGCAGGCGATGGATGAATTATGGTGTCACCACTTTGAGCCGAGCAGCAAAAGAGAGAGCATGCATTGGAAGCATGCTGGATCACCAAAAGCCAAAAATTTCAAGTTACAGGTTTCCACTGGTAAGGTTATGCTGAACGCAATATTTGACAATGAAGGGCTATTGTTGGCCGACTTTAAAGACCTGGTGTCAACATTAACTCTGCCCACTACTTGCCAACACTAGACAAGCTGCAAAAAGCCATCAAGAACAAACGACCAGCCATGCTTTTTCGCCATTGGAACGGATTTCAAATGAACGCCACTAATATATTTCACAATTTCCTGACATGCCGAGTCGAGGAGGCAGCCGCGGACGATTGGGCAGCAGTCCGCTTTGCGTTGATTTCGATGGTGTGAGACGTCGGCTGTTCAGCAAGCCAGCTGTCACGAAGCTGTTTTCTGTTGGGGGTATGTGACATGACAGCGCTATCACATTTTGTACGTTAGAACCACAGAAGAGGAGACGATCAATTTTCCCATCACTTAGCAGACGTCAAGCCCAGGTGTCGAAACCTCGTCCGACCGTGCACACGACATTTTCAGCGCAATTTCCTATAAAGTTCATTAATGGCCAACTACTGATGTATAATTATCTAGTAAATCACAAACAGCCAATAAATGCTGGGGTTGATAACAACGCTGATTACACATGCTTGTATCGCTACTTATGTCAACACAAAATGATACTTTATGTTTGTCTCTAAGGTGAGTACGACGCAACTGGTGAAATGGTGAAACGCTACAACTGTACCTTCCCGGCAATGATCAATGACTGGAGACTGAATTTTCACCATGCATCCAACAGTCAGACAAATCTGTCTTTTCCGTTTGGCTTTGTGCAGGTACTTTGTATTTGTAAATATAGGGTGTATTTTTAATGACTGTGTAGTGTCTGAAATTATTGCCAGTCCAAGTTTTGTATTCACCCTCTGTAAAGTACACGCAACGTAATAACTAAATACAAAACTTGGACCGGCACAATTTTCAAACACTGCACAGTCATTAAAAATACACCCTGCATGTTCGCTGCATAGTTACTGATTCAGTGCCTAATGATAATATATCGCCAAATGTGACCTCCCGTCTGGATAGAAGAGCGATATATCGCCATACTAGGGTTACCGTTTTATTTGTTTCGTTTCGTGTAACTTCCGCAATGTCAGTACTCTTTTTTTATGTTTCATACCCCTTACAGGACGTTGCAGTCAACACCAGCATTTTTCAGCTGCTGTTGATGTACTAGGCAAGTTTTATGTTCAGTAGTTTGCCATTGCTTTCTTAACGACCGACTAACATACCAACACGTTATAACACAACACGTTCACAACCCTTTGGCCACGAAGACCGGTCAGTACTCTAGGTATAGAAATTTACATTATAATACTTGTTCATTTGATTGTGTACCATGTCTGGTCCAAACCTACTGTTTGTTGGGTACTGAATCAATTAACAAAGATTCTACTACACAAATAAATTGAACAGACACAGAATGTGGAAGTCAAAATTAGTTGCTTACAGTTTATATAACTATTTATGTTCGACGTCTGTGGCGAGGGGTAGCCAACAATATTCTTAATCCCGCATACAACGTGTTCTATAAGGATGTATTGTGGTCTTTTCAGCTGCAACTTATAAATCACATGTATATTATTGAAAATGGGGTTCCTCTGCGTGGTTATGTCTCAAACTTTCAAAAACGTCACATTACAGTTAGCACCAAACGTGAACAGACCTTTCCAGACGAGAGGATTCCCTGACGTACGTTGGCACCAGACAGCTGACTATGGCTATGTACCAAACCCAAAGATGACAAATACATTCATGGCTGTGACCATTGATTTACCAGACTTCAATTCAACACACACCAGGTAAACACATTATACCATGACATTTTTCGGGTAGCTTTATTTTATGATAGATGCAATTCTAGCGTGCAGTTTACAGTTTAAAATATGTGTTAATATATGTAAAGCGTTACAAATCATCGCTTGTTGTCAGCGCGATTGTTATGGGTTCGAATTCATATTAAGAGTGATTACCAAAAAAAGAAAAAAAAATAGAATTGGGTTTTTTGGTAGACCCAGCCTAAAAATGGATACCGGGAAATTACTTAGGATGTGATAGTGATGGTCATTTCTCGTCCTCTGTTGCCATCACAGCAACGGGGATGGGGGTGTTGGCTTTGTTCGTGATGCTCTCAGGGTTTCTTTGCTCACTCGAGAGTTCGGTCATGACTCTCTTGATGCCCCAGCATCTGACAGTGTGGAGCTAGGTATGGTAGGCGAGACTGTCATATTGTAGAGAAGCTGTAGCTCTCCTTTGTTTTCTTTGATGTTTAAAAATGTATTAATATTTGTATTGTGTTGCCTTTCCTGTGTTTTCCGATGTAAAAACAGCACCGGAGTGCGCTTAAAGCATTACTTTTTCAGCCTCTACGTTCTCCAGAACATTTATTTTGTTGGCTGGCAAGACTCCGAGATCCCTTGTTTTTTCATGCCAATCTTGATTGTCACGGGGACTGTGTTTTCTTCGAATCTTTTCTTCATGTTTTTTTTTATTATTTGAGGTGGTGTCACGTGTAATTTTTGTGTAATTTGTTTTTAAAGTCATCAGTGGTTCTCCGCTGTAACTAGTACTGTAGTACTTGCTATTGCTGTGGTAGATCTTGACTGCCTACTGCTTTCCTCTACGGAAGCAACGCCGGTATTGTAGGATTTCCCCCTTTGGCTCATAGACTGGATGGAATCTACGAACCAATTTCTTGATGCTAACTATTCTCTGCACTTATTTTATGTATAGTCTATTCACGTTGTTAAAGTTGAACACATATTTCCGTCCTTCATCAGAGAGCTGATGTCATTTTCATTTACCCGGCATGTTTTATTTGTCTCTCTTCGATCTCGTCCAGTAGTGTTTTATTCAATTTCACTTCTTTTAATAGTTATTTGATTGTTTTCGTTTCTTACCGTTTTATTTACAAAATGACCACATGTCTAAAGCCAGAACTGTGCACAACACAACAATGAAGAACATATTTAACGCTGGATCGCTGTAAATTTTAAATGATCACCAAGTTGTTTATATATGAGATGTTGTTTACCATGCCACATGTTACGGTGACGATTAAACACTCTTTCCTATTTGTGGCTCACGTCTGCTACCATGTGTCTAGATATAAATGTTCTAGATAAAATAATTTACCACAAAACCAATTCTTTGAAATATCTCACCTTGGCCTAACTGTACGTCGTCTTCATTCCAGAGATGCAGCAGATTGTTCCTACTCTAAATTCCCGACATACTAAGCAATAACAAGCTGTCAGTTGCATTGCTAAAAGGAGTGATATATGCGGCTGATACGAGTATTGCTGTATCTATGTGAAACATTGACAATAAACATACGACCTGAGAAACATCTAATGGAATGGGGTTTCTGATGAGAAAAATAATACTTTAAACGGACAGAAACACAACCAATGTAGCAGTCCTTCAAGAAGCAGAAGAAAACCATAAATTGATTACAGAAATTTTACGTAGACAGCCAAGATATTTTGCCCACTTCATATGGAGAAGCAAACTTGAAAACTTAGTAAACAAATGAGAAACTTTGGTGTGAAAAGATCTAAGGGGGAAGCAAAGGAATACATATGTTATTTTGGTCACATAGCTAAATCGGGACCAGAACACAGACCTGATCCGATACTCTATTGATCACGTCAGATAGTGAAAATATTACCTAAAACGCTTATCACCTGGCACATGAGGATGATATGTTTCCGATTATGACGACTCAATTGTTATTTTACCCAATTGTTATTTTTTATATTTTTTTATTATTTATAATTGTTATTTTACCCAAATATTTATACCCAATTGTTATTTTAGTTTCAAATTGCCTGTACATCTTGTTCGTGGTCTTGACGTTGTATTTTCTCACTAAATGCCTTCTTTGTCTCTACTTCTGCATTCATTTCATCAATATGGCCAAACGGGATCTCGTGATCAATGGGATTTCATGATGTTGAGCACCGAAGGATCTAACACTCGTGAGCTGGAAAGTATTTCACTTTGATTTTCACAATGATTGTGTAATAATAGAGTTTAATTTGACTAACAGTAAAAGAGAAGTAATAGTTATTCAAAGAAAGGTTTTATACCCAAATGGAACATCAAAGTGAATGGAACCAACCTGACACAAGTCAATGTATTTAGGCATTTGAGTACTTTATAACAACATATGGGGTATGTATTAAGGTAGTTAAATGTATAATAGCTCAAGCAAAGGCAACATTTCACAACAAGAAGAACATTCTTTGTACTTTATCTTTGACAATTGTGGTGAGGAAATGAGTTCTTAAGGAAGGAATTAAGCCATTCCTGATGTACAGATGATAATCACTGGCAAATAGCAGACACGTAGTGAATCATGTGGTTTCATAGAAGATGAGAACACAATGGATAGATAGAAAGAGCGATAATATATAATGAAAAAGGTTAACGTATAAACAGAACTGATTACTCGCATCAGAAGAAAACAGTCCCCGTTCTATAGGTATCTCATGAGAAGGGAAAAACTGCAGTATGTTGTCACAACGGGAAGGTTGGAGGGGAAGAGAGGCATGGGGAGACCAAACTAAGAGATGCTAGGCATTTTGACATCATAGCATGGAGTAACACCAGTATCAGAAATTATTGGCAGCACACAAGACAGGGGGGTGTGGACAGACATGATCACCATTGCCACACGGCATTCACTATAAAAAGAGGAAGAATGAATGAGTTATCTCGTGTTTGATACTTGTTATTTTGCATACCAACAAGCGTCAACATAACATTTGATTCATGGCCGTGTTGCAGCGTTCACCCACGGGACAAGAAAGATGTTGGGGACAGGCTGGCACTCAGTGGTCTGGCTGTTGCCTATGGGAGGCAGGACGTTTTCCAGGGCCCATTTCCCTCCAAGGGGGAGCTGATTGCCAGTGGATTTAAGATTACATATAATTCTCCCTCAGCCTTGGAGGTTAGAAATGTATCTGGAATTGAGGTAATTATCTGAATATTTGTTGCTGTTTATTCTGTTCTTGTATGCAATATTGAAAGTAAAACAATCTTATAGTAGTTCCTGTCCCGGACCTGTGGACTGTTGACCTTCACATGAAACTTTTAGGCCATATCCCAATTTTCTAAATTTAGGAAAAATTTTTTAACTCCATTTCACACTTAGGCAATCATCATTTAGCAATCATTGCAGAGCGTCGTTCTCATCAACGCCAGCAGAAAAGTCTCTCAGTTTTTCGTTAGTTTTCATGTCACGTGAATTCATGCCCAGAGTATCTTTAATGGACTGTGTCCATCGCCGTATTCCTCGGCATTTTCTATGAGTCAACATTTTCATTACTGCTCTTTCTAAACAATTCTAACTTTTGACGTGGCTAGAGTAGTTCAGATGCCAAGCCATGATGCTGCTTAAGAATAAGATTTCTAGAATATTAATATCTTGTTCGGGGTGTTTGTAAAGTCTCATTACACTTTGCATGTATAACAAACTTGAAAAATGAAGTACATGATGTCATTAAAAAAATGTGCTAAAAATTCATTAAATTAGTTACAATAGTCAATACTATGGTTTTACGCTGTTTTGGGGAAGCTTGAAAGTACCAGTAAAGTATTTATTATAACAAATATTTTGATGACATCGTGTACTTTATTTTTCAAATGTTTTCTACGTACAAAGTGTAGTGAGACTTTACAAATACTCTGTAGAATGAATATCTGTATTTCGTTTTATTTTTCTAGTTGCACTATAGTTGGAGTAAATTTAAACTTTCTGGGATTACATACCTTAACATTGAATTTTTCCATGATAATTTAGTAAAGATGCAATTTATAATCAATTATACGATGCGTATTTAATGCGATTTCATTCGATTAAAAAAAAAATTGTTTTGTTCTTTGTACTTAATACACAATATTGACGAACAGGTAAAAAAAAACCACCGGTCATCATTATCAACAAGTATTATCACCGTGTTCAAGGTAAATTACATTAAGTCTTCAACCACTGCACGGAGTCTCTCATCGTGCACTCATATAGGCACGTTCCAGCCAATCTCTGGATTATATATAGAATTTCAATCATTCCCAGTGGCTAATTCTTCACTGCAAAGGCCACAGCGTGTTGCCTTTTTTCTGCCTGCCCTCTACCCTTCCAAAAAAGGTGTAATTGTTTTCCATGAGTGACCCTTCCTCAGCGAAGCGAGTCTCCTGCTGGCCAGCAATATCAATGTTAAGACGATTGAGTTCAGCATCAATCACAGCCGGTTTTCTCACATCGTCAATATTGGTAAAGTAAGTGGAAAATCCTGGACACATGGTTCTCACGTTCCAGGTTGCAAGCCGTAGCTTGAGGTTTCTAATTTTCTTTTTATTTGTACCTAGTGCATTGGTTTTACAGCCTGCGATTCAGATTTTGTCCTAGCCCCAAGCACCCATTGATGCAGGCAGGCTGTGGCGGATCATCACCCAATTGGCCGGGGGCTGCCCAGCTTGAGGCGGTCGGTAGCTGATCAGTGACATATGTAGGTGTCTCCCACCGTCAGAGGCAACGCGTGGCGCCCCATGTCTACGCCAATTGACAGGGACTTATAACCCGAAACAGTTGCCTCTCGCTTTGATTCCGAGACCAGTTAAGACCAGGGATGGAGTTATTGCCTCTCCATAGCACAAAGCCTGGGCTAAATTATAGAGATCACGTGTTGCCCATGCAGCATGATCCCTCTCTCGGCCTGCCTAGTTCACTCCAGAGGAAAGGTAACACCCCTACATCTGAAACAAGACAAGCTGCAGAAGCTGCCAGACCAGGAAAGCAATGCTCTAACTGTCCGCCTGTCGGATCCTCGATCCTAGACCAGCCGCCAACCAAGGCTTAGGGCCTGGTCTGCCCTGCCATGCCATGACATTTTGTTTTTAGGTTGCACTTCCTCGCACCAGAGTAAGGCTTGTACCCTCCCAATTGTGCTCTTCCGCCCGAAGCCGTTGGCACAATGTGGGGTGTCGGGTTTGGTAAGCGCCGCCCAATGTTCGGCGCTAACAGAAAGCAGGTAGTACCGTCTACTGTCATACGGTAGCTCAGTCATATCTGACTAAGACCTGACACCGTAGCTCGATATTAGATCATGGTATTCTCCCTATCTATTGTAAAATTGCATCATCATCACCAGGCAGCAAATCATTTAGATCAGTTGTGTCAAACTAAATCGCTCAGCGGGCCAAAATTCAAATCATACGTAAGGTTGCGGGCCGGGCAGGATAAACATTCAATAAGCCGAAAATTAAACCTTTTTTAAACATTAATATAAATTGAAACAGAAACATGTTTTAATAACATAACATCATTGGTATACACATTTTCACTCTTATGTCAGTTTGTCAGAGCACGATGTTTGGCATCTTTTCTTGGCTACAAGTTCGTTTATGTTGGGAGTAATGTTTTGTGTTATTGGGGTTCTCATGATGGACTGAAAGTGTTCATCAGTGAGACGACTCTTGTGTGATGTTTTGGTAATCTTCATCACAGAAAACAGCTGCTCACACAGATATGTGCTACCAAACATGCTCACGGTTCGAGCCGCAGGTAGACGAAGCCGGGGCATCTGTTCAGGAATTAAACGAGTGAACTTTGCAGTCCCCACTGTGTCGTACTTAGCCTTTAAGGTCCCATTACACTGCAGCTCTATTAACTCCATCTGCAAATTTACAAGTGCAGATTCCACATCTATGGCAATGGTTTACGAAATAGCTCGAAATTACTTGTCTGTGCTTCAAAGTCACAAAAGCACCGTGCGAACTCGGCACGAAGTAAGTTAAGTTTTTCAGCCAATTGTGCATTGGGAAACACCATAACGTTGACTTGGTTTAACATTGCTTGGCAACAAGAAAAATGAGACAAGTCACAGTCTTCATTCTAAACACAGTTTCTATTTACACTGTTTGATATTCAACGCGATGTTCCTGAAGAGTCTATTTACAATGTTCTATTTATCTCTGTTGAATATATGTAATGGTATCGACATTGGTAGTCGTTAATATACGTACAAAGTCGGATTCACAGTGATAAATATGTTTTTGAGAACACTCTGCTCTGCTGCTGGTGTCAAAGACGATGATGGTGTTGCGTCGTCTTTCTTTGGCAATTCAGCTACCTCAAAGTTCGAAGGTTTACTAAGCATGTCAGCTAGTGTATTACATTTGCCTCTAATGTGCCTGACCAAAAATAAATAATTTTGGAGTATCAGGGACCATCTGTAGATCCTGTTGTTCTTATGGACTCCTGTCTCCATGACTGTGAGCGGGGAGTTGTCAGTTTCGATGACAAAGTGTGTCCCTGCCAAGAATCTATGCAATTTACGGACACAGTACACAATAGCTAAAGCCTCCAATTGAGAGACATCATACTTTGCCTCAGTTGGGGTGATCTTGCGACTTACATACATTACTGGGTGGAGAATGTCGTCATACTTCTGACATAATACGCCGGCTATGGATACTGCACTGGCGTCAGTTCTGAGAAAATATTGTAAATCTGGATTAGGTAACCGAAGGATCGGGACATTGCTAAAAAGATGCGTAAGTTTTGACATTGCACTCATTACAATAGCATCTTGTACATCAATTTTGACATTCGACTTTAATAGATTAGAAAAAACACTGGTGATTTCTGTCAAATTGGGAATGAACTTGTTGTAATAGTTCATCAAGCGAAGTAAACTTCTCACTTGCTTTTTGCTGGTTGGCATAGTGAGGTTCGAAATTTTGGTCACAATTTTGTCATCAGTTTTCAATTGGCCTTTAGATATTGTATGGCCTAGGACATTTCTTCCAAATAAACTGGTTATCACCTTATACATATTCACCAAAGATGTTATTGTACTGTAAGATGACGTCCCAATTTTAAACATTATCAAAAATGGTGGAATAATCTGTCCTATTCTAATATATGCAAGCACTATCAATATCACATCCCATGGACATTTATTTGCTATAGGGTGTAGTTTGCACATACACCATGTTGTCCATATAATCTTGCACAAGATCAGTATTCTCATCGTGATGGAACCATTTTTCTGGCGTGTGTTTGAGTTTTGTTTTTTCCTCTGCCATTTTGATTGTGTCCCTTGAGACAACTGTCAGTATGTTCTGTGTTACTCATAATGTGTTGCGCGTCGTGTTGTCTACCAGTATCTATTTGATGAAAATATGAGTTTTGTCCTGCGTTTAATGTATGTGTTGTCTGTTGTGTGTTCTGTTTGTACATGTTGATGTTGCCTTGTGATGTTATTCAATTGGTGATGACACTTTCTGATGGTTTAATTATTAGGTCTTTATCACTTTTGTGTACAACAGTGCAACAGTTTGCATGAGCCAAAAATGGGTCATGCCCAGTATTATAGTGTTTTGTTTTATTATCACTAGTTGTGTCCCTTACTTTAGTAATTTTTGGTAGATGTTCTTGTTTGTCTTCTGTTTTGTTGATTGATGTGGTTGAACTGTGTGCGTCTTCTGTCTCCTGTTTTTGTCTTGAGTCATATGGTTTGAGTAAGTTGATATGGAATATCTTGAGTTTGTGGTTCAGTGATATTTCATACTCAACGTTGGATACTTTCCTAACTATTTTGAATGGTCCTTGCCATGACATTGCTATTATATCACTCTTATTGGGTAATAGCGCTATAACTTCCTGTTCAGGTTGAAGTTCCAAGGCGTTCGCCACTTTGTGGGCATTGACTTTTTTCCATGCTTTTATGTCATTAATGGAACATTTCTTTACCTGAGGCAAGCAACCGATTATAAGATCAGTACATGGGTCATCTAAGATGGCACATGTAAATATGCCAGATAAGAAAGGAGTATTTATGGGAGCTGTTGCTAACGGGTACTTCTCTATATTCCCCGAAAAAGTTCGGCAGCTTACAAACTGGCCTGTGTAGTCTTCTGGATTGGCCAGTTCCTTCCTTAGACCGATCATGGTACTGCCGCTATCGATTAAGAGTTAGGCAAGGTTTATCATTAACCATTCCATCGTAGAGTTCTAATTTTCCTATGGAGGCAACTGCTGTATTTGCGTTCTCAGTTGAACACGGCACTGTATGCCCGCATTCTAGCATTCCGTCTTCATGGAACTTCTGACATATATCACATCTTTCAAAGTTAAGTACGTCACTTGCAGCTACCACATTCTCTCCAGGATTGTAACATTCTTTCGTTCTCACTTTCAAGCTCACTTTCACTCTCAGATGATGTATCAACAAGCACATAATGAGCAGCTCTCAATCTCTGACGTCCAACACATCTGGAACTATAGTGGCCAAAAGAATCACAAAAATAACATTTGATCGCTCGTCTATACGTGTCTCTTTTGCTTTCTTGTTTCTTTATCACCATCTCCAGGTGAGATGGATACCCTGGGTTTTTGTCACACATCGCAAATTGATCATGAAAAAAAATGGCAATATGGACATTGAGGTGGCTTTGTTTTTTGTTTCTCTCTCATTTGAAATGGTTTTTGAGGTTTATTTTTTGCAAAAGCCACTATCTCAGTTTCATCCATGGTTGATTTGAATATGTATCTATTTGAAGAAAAATATGCCGACCCCCGTTTCTCTAGCTGTTCTAACGACTCTACATCAGCTTGCTGTAAAAATTTGGCAAAGGGATTTGGGACAGTCGAGATAATTTTGTCCATTATCATCAAGTCCCTGAGCTTTTCAAAGCTTTTATTTATCTTTGCAGCGTTCAGCCACTTACTGTATAAACTTTGTACGTTAGACACATAATCAATGAATGTTTCGTTAGGTTTAGGTTTTAATTTAGAAAACTGAATGTGGTAACCAGGGACATCTAGCAAACAATGTTGCATAATGCGTTGCTGGATGTAATCATAGTCATTTCTCAGCTCTTGGGGAATAGATTCTGTTACTTTTAAGGGCTCCCCAGAGAGGTTCTTCATGTAAATCATCGCCCAATGTTCTCGTGGAACTTCCTGGAATTTTAGCTGGAATTCCACATTCTCGGTCCAGGTAGAAATTGAGTCTCCTTGGCAGAAGGGTTTGCCTATCCCTTTGTACTTGCTAAACTTATTCTCTTCTTCTTTACTCTTTATCTTAGTTGCTGCTATGTGTACGTGAGATTCGATTTCCAGCTCTTTCACCTTTAGCTGGGTTTGTGCTTCAATCTCAAGTTGTTTTTCTTTTAAAGCTAGCTCTTTACTTTTGGTGGTTTCAGCCAATTCTGCTAGGTCTCTTTGATGCTGTCGTTCCTGAGCTCGTTCCTCTCTTTCTGCGTTTTTAGCTTCTTTTTCAATTTCTGCTTTCCTATCTCTTTCCTCCTTTTCCATAGCTGCTTTCCTATCTTTTTCCTCCTTTTCCATAGCTGCTTTCCTATCTCCTTCCTCCTTTTCCATAGCTGCTTTCATATCTCTTTCCTCCTTCTCTATTGCTGCTACCCTATCTGTATTTTCTCTGCCCACTGTTCTAATCTATCTCCACTAAGTCCTAGGTCTTTACCCACTTCTATACATTCTCTCAATGTCGACATTTTTGTTAGTTAGCTTATACACACATCCATAAATCTAATTATTCACAGCATTCAAAAATATAAGATGCTATTCTACGGTGCACTAATCAAAACTATATATGTTTTTATCTGACAACTTTCAGCTTTTCCGGGTCTAATGGGAGTTGTTGTCTTCTCTCAGCTCAGTTTCTAATGCTGTTCTGAATGCTTCTACTCTGCATTCTGATATATAGAGCAGCAACAATTAATATTCAGAAAACACAAACACGTATGTTGATACGGTACTGAACAATATTTCTGTCTCGTAGTTCTCTCCGACGGGATGCTGAAATGCGACATTAATGTATCACATTCTGTCTGTCGTTGTCTCGTCTTTGTCATGTAGTCTTCATTGGCGTGAGGTATCACCTGAAACAACTCTGTGAAACATGTTAGTATTCATTATATATTTCACAATTGTCTACAATTTTTCAAACGTAATCTTTCTTTGTCACTCTTTCTTTCGTAAGCACTCTTACTCTTTCAATCTTTCGATTGTGAAACAGAGAATTATTTCGTAGCTTCTATCACTATTCTTGCATTGTACAAGGCAATGAATTATTTCGTGCTTTCAATTCATTCTTTGTATTATTATCACACTGTAATCATCTTCTTGCTGTGTCAAATAACCCCACAATAGATCATCGGTTCATTTAAACTTTCTAATCTCACTCTTGGTGTTGTACCGATGAAAAACAATCACGCTCTTGTCACACAGTATGTCATAGGTTCATTAAGAACTTCTGACACCACTCTTGGCCGCCTGTCAAGAACCTGAATTCACACAGGCATGCTGGCCACTTCATTCATACCTCATGATCACAAACACGATTGTATAAATGGTATACAATGAATCAATATTTATTCTACACAATTACTATCAGGCGATATGGCCACACAGATATATACGGCTCGCTTCTCGAGCATACATTCATCGCACTCGTAACTCAAATACATTCTTCACACTCGCTATGTCTAACTGCGTCCTTTCTAAACTACACAGTGGCTAGAGTAAACACACGTCTTGTCGCTCTAACTGTCAAGTCTGGTCTGCCTGAGTTTACAGGTTTCGCTAACTTATTGGTCCTCAGTCCTCGTGCGGTCAGCAGCGCCGCGTGCTGCGTCACTTGTCACGTAGCTCAGTAGTCCAGTACTCGTTAACCTACAGTCGTACTACCGTTCAGTCTGTTTACGGGTAGTTCCCCGTGGTTAACGTCCCCTGTCCTATCTTGGGAGTTGATCCCCGTTATGTCCTAGTTATGACACGTGCGTGTCCTATCTATGTCCTGTCCTAGAACTGTTTGGAAATCTACCTCCTTATACTGTATCTCTCTATCTATTCTCTTGTAAAGGTCCTTATCTATATCTTGTCTCTGTCCTTCCCTTACTTCCGTCCTTGGTCCTACTTATATCTATATATCCAGCTCTTTGACAGGGGGCAAATTGGTAGGGCAAGTCGACAAGCTGTGATAGTTAGTGGGGAAGTTATTATGGTAAGTATACACGTTTATAGGGCAAGTCGACAAAATGCGAGAGCTAGTGTGCAAGTTGTTAGTGCAAATGGGGGAGTTATTAGGGCAAGTGGCCGAGTTGTGAACGTAAATAGATAAGTTGTCAGGACAATTCGACAAGTTGTGCGAGCCAATGGCCAAGTTTGTAAGAGATAGTAACAAGTTGACATTGCAAATGGGTAAGTTGTGTAAGCAAGTGGACAGTTGTTATGGCAAGTGGGTATTGATAGGGCAAGTCGACATGGTGTGAGAGCCATTGGGCAAGTTGTTATAGTAAGTGGGGCCGTTGTTAGGGAAAGTGGTCAAGTAATGCGCGTAGGTGGGTAACTTGATAGGGCAAGTCGATATGTGTTGGTTTCTTTGTTTGTGTCAGTCTGTTGTGTCAGTTTTCATTGGTTATGTTAGTTTTCATTGGTTGTTTCATTTTGTCGTTGTGGCATTTTTTCAGAGTGCGTCATTTTCCGTTGTTGTCGATTTATTTTTTTCTGTTACATTGTTACTTTGACGTTTTTTAGGTTGTTGTTTGTTTCCTTGTGTATGTTACATTTTGACCTTTACAGTTGGCTATCTTGTTTTCTTTAGTTGTATAAGTTTGTCACTGTGTCAGGTTTTCAGTGTTTATTTTGGCAGATTTCATTGATTGTTTTAGTTTTCCTTGTTTGGGTCATTTTGCCGTTGTGTCGTTGTTTTTCTTGCTTGTGTAATTTTCAGTTGTCTGTTATATTTTGAAGTTAACATTTGTATCTTTTGGTTTCTTTGCTGGTGTCACTTTGTCGTTGTGTCATTTTTTAATGGCTATGTCATTTTAAAAATTTTTTTGTGTCATTTTGTAGTGTCATGTTATTTTTGAGTTGATTTCTTTGTATGGGTTACATTTTAGATGTGTTGTTTTTCTTTAGGTGCCTTGTTCAATGTTTGTGTCAGCTTTCAGTGTTTATGCCAGCAATGTTCATTGGTTGTTTCAGTTTTCATTTTTGTGTCTGTCAGTTTCTCTTTGTGTCGGTTTGCTGTCGATTTATTTTTGTGTACGTGTTTGTTACATTTTGGATGTTTTGGTTTTCTTTTGTTTGCGTCAGTGTGTTGTTGTGTTAGTTTTCATTGTTTGTATCATTTTTTCGTGTCATTTTTTCTTTCTTGTGTCATTTTCAGTTGTTGTCTGTCACATTTTGACGTTAACATTTGTATCTTTTGGTTTCCTTGGTTGTGTCAGTTTGTCGTTGAGTCAGTATGTCGTTGTCATTTTTCAGTGGCTGTATAATTTTTTTCATTTTTTGTGTCATTTTGTCGTGTCATTTTATTTTTGAGTAGTTGCCGATTTCATTGTATGTGTTACATTTAGGATGTTATGCTTTTCTTTAGGTGCCTTGTTTGGTGTGTGTGTGTGTGTGTGTGTGTGTCAGTTACAGTGTTTATGTCATTGTTTTCACTTTTTGTTTCAGTTTTAATTTTTTGGTGTCAGTTTGTCTTTTTGTCGGTTTGTTGTTGGTTTCTTCTTGTGTTCGTGATTGTTACATTTTGGATGTTTTCTTTTGTTTGCGTCAGTCTGTTCTTGTGTAAGTTTGCATTGTTTGTGTCATTTTGTCGTGTAATTTTATCCCCCCCCCCCCAGTAATTTTCGATTTCTTTGTATGTGTTACATTTTGACGTTTACATTTGTGGATCGTTCAGTGTTTATGTCATTTTTCATTGTTTTGTCAGTTTTAATTGTTTGGATTGGTGAATTATTATCATATATGTGTATTTGAGTGAGTAATTTGAGGCCTTAGTGAGCGTCTATTTGTCGACCGTGATGGAACGGACAACCGCTGATCTCATAGCCTTGTATATTACGCCATATTCAACGCAGTTTTGCCTTGTAGTTGTCTTTTAATATCGTTGCTTGCTCCTAATGGTCATGCACCCAGACGCTGTCACTTTGAGAAATTTTCAATATCTCACAATAAGCCTTTTTCGCGGCAATGAAGACACTATCAATAAGCTGGCCACAATGATAGAGCGGGTGATTATGACGTCATCACCTCTTACAACTACAGGAGACAGATATTTCATTAGCACATTACATAGTACAACACAAACTAGCTTTATACCACATATAATATACAACTAGTTAGTGACATAAACACCCATGCTATTCTACTACTCCTACTATTACTACTGCTGCTGCCACCACCACCACCACCACCACCACAACCACCACCACCACCACCACCAGCAGCACCACCAGCACCACCAGCACCACCACCAGCACCACCACCACCACCACTGCTACTTTTACTACTACTAATACAACTACTACTACTGCTACTACTACTACTACATTTTTGCTACTATTGCTACTACTACTACTGCTAATGCTACTCTAATACTACTACTAGTCCATCTCCACCTCTTCTTCCTCTTCTTTTTCTCCCTTTTCCACTCTTACTACTACTACTACTACTATTACTACTACTACTACTACTACTACTACTACTACTACTACTACTACTACTACTACTACTACTACTACTACTACTACTACGATCACCTCTACTATTATTACTATTGCTACTACTATTGTTACTTCTACTATTATTACCAATAGTATTACTAATTGTAATACTGATCCATACCATCGGAGATCATAATGTATGGAGTATCATACTCGCCCACGCCAGGTGATAAGTCTCTTGCTGATGATGATGCTGATGACTAGTACTACTGGTACTATTGATACTACGACTACTACCACTGCATGAAGATAATGCCATTAATGAAGATTCCTGTAGCGTGAGTCAACCCGTGTTTTGGGCAATGCTGTCGGAGATCTGCAATATGTGGGGTGGTATGATCGCCTACGCCAGCCGGTAAGACACGTGATGATGATGATGATGACTAGTAATATTGCTGCTATTGCAACTACTACTATAACAAATATTATTACTGCTTGTATTACTGAACCATACCACTGGAGATTGCAATATGTGGCAAGGTATGGTCGCCCATGCCAGGTAACATGTCTCTTGATCATGATGACTAAAATCATGACGAACAACTCTACTACTATTACTATACAAACAGGCCAGCTCTAGACAATAGCGATAAATGTATTAGAACCTACTCACCCAGATAACCGACATCCTTCCTACAGCAGACAATTCGATACCTCACGACTGAGACACCCCAACCTCTAGACCTAACAACTATAGCACCTCAACATCACTGGTCATATCTGCGCACCCCGACCCATATACCACCCCGCCACAACCACCGCCATGCCCCTTCTAACTTAATTGTGTGTCTATATTTGTTTTCCCTGCATTAATTGTTTTGTATATCTTCTTTGAATCGTTTGCTTGTTACTGATTTATGTTGTACACCAGACGTACCTATATCTCGAGGGGTCACTTGACCATCTCTTGCATCATCGCTCAGTTTAACCACCTCCACAGTCCTAATCACACCCTCCCTTACAATTTAAGGTGTCACTTGACTATCCATTGCCCACTTGACCACCTCTTGACCACCTCTTGACCACGTAATCGCTCACTTTAACCACCACCGTGTCACTACACGTATTCTCCCCTACAATTTAGGGTGTCACTTTACCACTTGACCACTTGACCATCTCTTGACCACCTCTTGATGTCATCACTAACTTTAACCACTAGACCACGCACACTAGACCACGCCTTGTTATTTTAAAAACCAAGGAGTTATCGCCCTTTGCGGAGGAGGATCGATAAGAGCTAAAAATAGATTGTATATTGAGGAGGAAAATCGATAAATGGTTGATTTATTTATTTCACCTCCTCCTCAAAAATACTACGTCTTTTGTACTTCTACACTATTGTTGGAGATCGCAAGATATGTAGAAGCAAGATCGCTCTCGTCAGTCGGCAAAGAACATTGTGATAATCTGCTCTTTCACTTTGGTGTCTGCCACATTGGTATGATATTCACCGTGGAACTAAACATGTGTTGGTCTTTACTTCACAAGGTGTGTGTGTGTGTGTGTGTGTGTGTGTGTGTGTGTGTGTGTGTGTTCAAATCTTTTATCTTTTGCTCTTTGAGTTTATTGCTCATTAGAACTTTCAGAATTCACATTACATCAGTAAGAACTGCAAACTGCAGAAATATATTGTGTTATTGATCAATTCTGCAGCAATGCTTAGGCTATGAAATTCAGCTGTGTAATTTGAGAAGAATATTGCCGTTGGCAAACATATGAATTCTTTTGTTTCGTCTGCGTAGACCGCAAAAACTACAGCTCCTCCTTTCTTGCCTACTCTTGCTGCAGAGCCTTCAGTTTATGTTTGGATCGACGCAGTCATGACACACTCTGCTGCAATGACGACGCACTCTGTTGCTCTTTTTGGATGTTACTTAACTCTCCCGTGGGGCAGATTGTTTTTATGGGATTGTTGTTGCTAAGCGTTTGTTGCTATTCCCATGTAATAAACTTCATCATCATCTTCCACTTTTGCCGCCAAGTGTCGTGTGGTGGAATAGCTGGTGCTCCAGCACCCGATGGGTGGCACTAGATAGTGTCATGTTACTGTACAATGTCTTTGATGTCAGCAATACGTTTTATTCTCAGGGTTCTCTTGCTCTCGTAGCGAAACTTTGATCTAGGACCAGTGCTGGTAGTTGGTGACGATGCATTCTAACGAGATGGCCAAACCATTCGATCTTCTGTCTTCCAGTATATGTAGCACAAGGCGTTCATCCCACTGTCTGTCCGATAACCTCATGTGCTGTATATATTATTGCACAACTCAGTGGTATGGGTTGTTCCAAACCACCAGTACTGCAATTGTTTCTATTGGTATTTTATCCCGGCCATGAGCTTTTATGGAGTCGTGGTAGTGCAGTGGCTAACATGCTTGCTTGGTGGTCCGGTTGTCATGGGTTTGAATTCGTGTCGAGGTGGACCTAGGCTCCCAAGTCGACCCATCCTACATGGGTACCAGGAAATGTCTTAGGAAGTAAAGACGAATGGTGTAATATTGGCCACACAACCTATCGAGTGCTGATGAACCTATACAGCTTTAGTACAAGCACCATATACCCAATCCGCCTCTTGTCATGTAAAAAAGGTTCTTTTATTCACTTTACTAACAGCGGTTTTTCTTATCGTTATGGTGTGTGCTACCTGCTTTCTCAACTTCTGACTTGAGAATACTACGGACGTCATTACTGGTAAATACTGGTTTATATCATTTGCTATCCTCAAACAATCCTAATACATTTTCTGTCTATTTCAACACAGGAGCTTCAGACAATAGATTGCACGATTTATTGCCTAGCATATTTCGTGGCTACTCGTTGTGTGTATACTGCAGAGTTACATATGACATGAAGGGAATAAATGAATTATACTTTGGTTGAAATACTCAAACCCCATAGCCACTGATATTATTCGAGTGTGGAGCATTAGTTATTCCTTCGATAAAGCAAATTCTTAATGAAGTCTTTCTGTCTGCACTCGATGGGTGATGTGGTCAGTTCCGGGTTTCGAACCTCAATTCATCATATGCCATGCCGATTTGCGTGGGCGGTCAAGATTCGCCATTTCACTCGATCACAAGAGTCGAGGATCAGCTTAGTGTTCTTGTATTTACCCTACTGCGTGGCCAAGCCATTGACAAAACACATCCCTGTCGTACTCCCAGCCATATTTGTTCATACTTTTCCTATTATTTACCTTCTTTATTTCACATTTTGATTGCTGCTACTTGTTCCCAGTAAATATTTTTTTTATTGTTCTGAGATCTTTCCCATCAATGTTAATATCTTCCAACATTTTAATCATTTTATCATGTTTTACTTGATCAAATGCTCTAGTATAATCTATGAAGCACAAATGTATGTCTTTATGTGTCTCTACTGATCTTTCTAACATTGTCCGTAATGTATATATTGCATTGCTTGTACCCTTTCCTTCCACAAATCCATACTGTTCTGGGCCAATTTCCATGTTTATTTTCTTTCTTGTTCTGCTCATTATAATTATGGGTAGAAACTTGGTGACATGATTTATGAGGTTAATGTGGTTTCTTACATAATTCAAAAAACAATAGCAACTACAGAACGTAAATATTGCCAAGAAAATCACAAAAAGTCAAGAAATGTTGGGAATGATTGCGACGTTCCGTAAAGGACATGCAGGTGGTTTTTAATTGTTTATTTTATTTTACATTACATGATATGACATGTATACGTAGTAAGGTATCCGTCTCTCCAAGAGTGGCTAATCAGAATCTCATGTGATGTCTTGAAATGCTTTAACCATGCACCACATTTTGCTGCTTCGTTTCCAGAGCCGGTGACCTCTCATAGATTTTCTGTCTCTCTCATCGTCCGAGTATGTGTGTACTAGGCATGAACATATACTAAGTCAGAATGTATCACAGTGCATTCATTGCAGTCTCTCTCACCGTCTCAGTATGTGTGTACTTGACATGAACATATACTAAGTCAGAATGTATCACAGTGCATTCATGGCAGTCTCTCTCACCGTCTCAGTATGTGTGTACAAGGCATGAACATATACTTTGTCAGAATGTATCACAGTGCATTCAGGGCAGTCTCTCTCACCGTCTCAGTATGTGTGTACAAGGCATGAACATATACTAAGCCAGAATGTATCACAGTGCATTCATTGCAGTCTCTCTCACCGTCTCAGTATGTGTGTACAAGGCATGAACATATACTTTGTCAGAATGTATCACAGTGCATTCAGGGCAGTCTCTCTCACCGTCTCAGTATGTGTGTACTTGGCATGAACATATACTAAGTCAGCATGTATCACAGTACATTCATGAGAGTCTCCCTGAAGTAGCTACGCCGCCTGCCTCTCGCT
>JACEFZ010028153.1:0-20000 GCA_014155875.1 Cepaea nemoralis | reverse complement strand
GCTTGGTGAGGTGTTAAGAGTTGGTTTTCTTCCAGATGCCATGTTAGCCTGCCATTGATAATGCGTTCCATTAATTTTCCTACACAGCTAAGAAGACTGATAGGTCGATAGCCATTTGGTTCTTCCAGGTCTTTTCCTTTCTTTGGGACTGGTATTAGTATAGCTTCCTTCCATGCCTGAGGGACTATTCCCCTCTTCCAGCTGTAATTTAGGACTGCTAGTAGTTTCTTTTTTGCCTTAGTGCCTAGTCCTATTAGCATTTCATTTGTGATTCCATCCTTTCCTGGTGATGTCTTCTTTTTTAGGGTATTCATTGCCTGTTCCATTTCTTCCATTGTTAGATTTGCCATCATATATTCTGCTGCTGTCTCTGTATATCTATGATGTATCTGTTTATCTTTGATTGCATTCTTCTGTTCGGCTGTAATATCAATGTGGTTTGCACTGGCATAGTGTTCCATTAGTGCATTTGCAGCCTTTTTTCCTGTAAGCAAGGCATTTCCTTGTTTAATTGTTATTTGTTTGTTTCTAGGTCCTTCATTGTTCATGGCTTTCACTAGTTTCCATAGTTTGTTTCCATCCCTGTCAAAATTCAGGTTTTCTGTTTTTTTCCTCCAACAATCTCTTGTTGTTTGATTTACTGTTCTTTTATATTTTGCTGAGATGGCTTTGAGAGAGATGTTCGCTTCAGTTGTTTGTTCTCTCTCTGCGGTCTTCCTAGCATCTTCAACTTTGTCCTCCAAAATTTGTAGTTCTTCAGTCCAGTATGGTTTGTAATTTTTCCTCGCTCCTCTTGGAATAGACTCAGTGGCCGCCTGTATTATTGCTCTGTTTAGACTTTCCACCATTTGCTTCATGTTGCCATATCGTGTATTTATGTTTTCACAATATGTGTCTGTTAGTATGGCAAATCTGTCCCAATCTGCTCGTTTGTAATTCCAACGGGGCAAAGGCTTTTGCTCCTGTGGAACATACTCCATATTTATTACAAGCTTGATTGGTCTGTGGTCACTACCTGCTAATTGGTCAAGCACATGGCGATCGATTTTGTGGAGGATGTCTCCTGTGCAGAAAGCTAAGTCTGGAGTAGAAGTGGTAATCCATCTTCTGGAGTAAAAGCTCGGTGTGTCATCCTGCTTTGTTGAGTAGATGGAGATTTGAGTCTATTTCCCAGTCCTCCACTTCATCTCCTCTTTTGTCAGTATCTGGGTATCCCCATCTTTCTGAACGGCTATTAAAGTCTCCGACAACAATGCAATTTGTGTCAGTTATTTCCATGTTTGAGAGTGTAAGATCCTTATCTGCCGGGCTATACAGATTGTAAATTCTTATTTTCACGTCCTTTATCATTATATCAACACCTATAATTTCCGTTTGGTTGTCAGAGATCACAGATACTTCGCTGCAAGGTATTGTATTTCGTGTAAGTATTACAACTCCTCCTTTGTGTCCTTCGCGGTCGAAACGTGTGGCCTGATATCCCTTGACTGAAAATGTGCGATTGGCGTTGAGGTGTGTCTCTTGAATGCATGCCACATCTATTCTATCTTTATGAAGACGCTGTGTTAGGGAGGCTTTCTTGTTATAAACTCCTTCTGCATTCCATTGTAGTATGTTGAGTGTCCGGGGTGTTTGGTCAATAACTCTTAACCTACTCCTCTGTGCCTTGACTCCACAGCACAGGGGAAGGTGACCACCAGTAGTCATGGGTGGACCCCCTCGAGGCAGGGGGCCCGGCACTATCACCGCCTGATGGGACTTCACGGGATTAGCACCATAACGATTTATTTTCATCTGTGGCATCATGAAATGATAAAGTTACGTTGCACTTCTTTGTCAAGCCTGTGGCTCAGTACATCCGATTTCGACAAGCATTTGTTCGGGATGCTTTCCCTAGCCTTTGACTGTCCCCAGTCTACCTACAAGGCAGCAGGTTTGTGCGTCACTTCGTCTGGTCCCTCTCCCTTGATCCTGTCCGACATGGGTGACCCTACCAGTAGCTGTGCTACCGTCGGCATAGCTCTTGGGGTCATTGGAACGCTCAAGCCCCTCTACCTCGTCAAGGTGGACGCACGGCAGAGGGGATGTAGTCACTCTAATATAATCTTTTCTATCAAACAGAAAGCAAGTAGTATCACATAATAAATCTCTGTCTCAAACCACTACCTTCAATATTGGAGTACCGCAAGGCTCTATTCTTGGCCCTCTATTATTTGCCATATATATTAACGATCTACCTTTGCATCTTTCGTCGTCCTGCGATCTATTTGCAGACGACTGTGCAGTGTACACAAACGTTGAAAACTGTATTTTACTGGAGTCGTCTTTACAACAAGAATTAAATAATGTAGTTAAGTGGAGCTATTCAAACCGTATGCAAATTAACATCACTAAAACAAAATCAATGTTATTAACAACCAGACAAAGACTTCAAACTCTAAGCTCACACACATCACTTCAACTTCACATCGATAGCATGCCAGTAGAAAGTGTAATTGAGCACAAAACATTAGGCCTAATCATTGATAGAAACCTAACCTTTAATTCCCACGTTCAAGCGCTCATTAAACAAACAGCGCTCATTAAACAAACAGAGAAAAAAGTCTACCAACTCGCCAAGATTAAAAACTTCCTTGATGAGGACACAAGGAAACTATTCTATACTTCTCATATACAGACACACTTTGACTACTGCTCTACAATCTGGGACGGTTGTTCTAATTCAAACACCAAGCGACTTTACTCACTCCAGAAACGGGCCATGAGACTAATTTATAGCAAACATTTATCTGACAATCCTAGCCTGTATAAACGCCTTCAGTTACTACGACTCCGCAAACGCCTGCTTTTCAGTAAAGCTAAACTTCACAAAATCCTGCATCGGAATGCCCCAAATTACCTTTGGCCATTGTTTAAATATAATGCTAGACACAGTAAACGTTTAAATATATTACACATTCAGAAGCCTAGGATTGACTTATTCAAAACAAGCTTAACGTACTCCGCAGCTCAGCTGTGGAACAATCTTCCACAAGAAATCAAAGACATCACCAATCCCTATTCATATAATCGCAAATTATTCGAACACTATCTCAGTACGGATTACCTTCCCCCTTAATAATAGAGATAATAATAATAATAACAAAATCCTAGTATAACAGCCAGTCCCCTTTTTGTAGGCCAGTATATTCCACATGGCTAATAACAAGTGTCAGATCCATTATCTAATATTACTGAGTCGTGTAGTTTTGATGTTCGCATTTTGCCCATGCCTTTATAATGCATATCTTTTATATTGTTGCTGTTCTCTGTTAGCCTTGAATGATGTGTGAATGAAATAATGTATGAAAGAGAGTGATAGAAGGGCAGAATGTTAGACGGGCCTGAGTGCCCAATTCTTAACCCTTTGAAAATAAAGTTTGGTCTAACTAACTAACTAACTAACTAACTAACTAACTAACTAGCTAGCTAGCTAACTAACTAACTAACTAACTAACTAACCAACTAACTATATAACTAACTAACTAACCAGCTAACTGACTGACTGACTCACTAACCAACCAACCAACCAACCAACCAACCAACCAACTAACTAACTAACTAACTAACTATATAACTAACTACCTAACTAACTGATTGACTGACTGACTGACTGACTCACCAACCAACCAACCAACCAACTAACTAACTAACTAGCTAACTATATAACTAACTACCGAACTAACTAACTGACTGACTCACTCACTAACTAACCAACCAACCAACCAACCAACTAACCAACCAACCAATCAACCAACCAACCAACTAACTAACTAACTAACTATATAACTAACTAACTAACTGGCTGACTCACTGACTGATCCATTCACTAACCAACCAACCAACCAACCAACCAATCAACCAACCAACCAACCAACTAACTAAGTAACTAACTAACTAACTAACTAATTAACTAACTAACGTACTAACTAACTAACGTACTAATTAACCAACCAACCAACCAACCAAACAACCAATCAACTAACTAACTAACTAACTAACCAACCAATCAACCGACCAACCAACCAACCAACCAATCATCCAACTAACTATCTAACTAACTAACTAACTAACTAACTACCTAACTGACTGACTGACTGAATGACCGACTAACTGACTGACTGGTTGACTGACTCACTGACTAACCAACCAACCAACCAACCAACAAACCAACTAACTAACTAACTACCTAACTAACTAACTAACTAACTGACTGACTGACTGACTGACTGACTGACTGACTGACTGACTGACAAACTAATTAACTAACTAAATAACCAACCAAACTACTAACTAACCAGCGAACCAACCAACTAACTAAGTATCCTACCAACCAAACAACCAATCAACTAACTAACTAACTAACTAACCAACCAACCAACCAACTAACTAACTAACTAACTAACTAACTAACTAACTAACTGACTGACTGAATGACTGACTGACCGACTAACTAACTAACTAACTAACTAACTAACAAAGAAACTGACAAGCTAGCTAACTAACTAACTAACTAACTAACACTAGTTTCGAATCATCGTTTCTGCCATCACAGTCAATTAACACTAATAGTCGGCACACAGCATCCTTACAATAAATACTCCATGGGGAAAATACTCCTTGCAAACAACAGCAATCATAATCATCATCATCATCATCATCATCATCATCATCATGTGCCATTTCAAATAGCGTAAGCGCACGTTTCTCTCGACGTATCACTGTCCTCGGTGTTGTGGATCAGTTTTACTGCTGACAACTCCAATGACACCGACTTAGATCATCGAGCATCATTTATCTATGTGTACCTCTGCCTCTTATACCACCGATCGTTCCAATTGTCCCGATATTCCCCGATGTCTCTCTTCTCATTATATGACCAAACAACAGCAATGGTAGAAATGTAGTAATGAAAATTTAATAAATTCGGCTTTTGTCTTAATCTGTTTACTACACCACAGGTTACGGCCCGTGGTGCTCGAGATCAAATTTAGTTACTGGCGACTATCCTTCTGAAAAAAAAAAAAACACTATGGATCTGTGGTCACAAGAAGCATCAGTACGTCCATTTAAAAGTACTTCAATATTTTATTTCCCTACAATGCCCCGTTCTGTGAAACATTGGCCTATCTGTTCTGAACATTAGTGGGCAGACATCTAGAAAAGAGTTCCCTAAACGTCTGTCTATATTTCGTACTCATTTTAAAGTAGAGGAAGATGTTGCCGCTAGAATTAATGTTCTCTGCCAAAACACTGAAAGTCCACATGCTGTAGAAAAGATTGTAATATCTACCGCCTACCGAGAATCCCGGTACAAACATTGCCGTTAGAAATAACATTACAGACGGCGTGTAGCAGACGATTAAAATACTGGCGATAACCACCACCATGAATATGGTGGATCTCTCCCTGTTTGACAAAGACTCATGCCCGACCTGTTGCATGATTGCCGATTTGCGCCATTCACTTTTTTGCTCCAGTTTGTGAATTAAAATTAATGTAAACGTCACAACAGCAAAGAATGCCAACACCCCCAGAACAGCATGGAGGAGGAAAATTATGCTGTCCACCAGGCTTTTACTTTCTCGTAGAGATAGAGCGAGTAAAGTTATATTCCTTTCTTTGTTGAATTTCCATTCAATATGCATTGTATAGAACAGCGGTAACCCGGACATCATAGTTAGAAAATAAATACAGAGAATAATGACAGTGGTTTTCTTTGGTGTGATCATTTGTTTGATATGGAGTAGGAAAGTTATACTGAAACACCTTTCCGCTGTGATGTAGACGGTGATGAAACAAGTAATCTTGGCAAAAAGTAACCTCTTTATCGACGTTGTTACTGCCTGGACATCTGTGTATATCATTGGCAAGTTCAGGTCTATAAATAACGGATTTAAAAATATGTTGAATAGTAGCTGTAGAATCAAACTGGCCAGATCAGAGATAGCTAGCGAGAAGAAGCTAATATTCATGGTCGTATCTAGACCCTGTTTACCAAATACGACTAAGTTGATGATATTAGTCACTGTACCAATAAAACTAACAATGTTGCTCAGAAAGACATAATTGACCAGTGAAAATATGTCCTTCTGACTTCCGGTGAGAATGGACGTCAGGGGCAAGTTGTCTAGCACATAATTTGGCGTGGTTAAATTTATATATGTTATGTTGCTTAGCCCCATTTCAAACTCAGGTGTGAAAGAAATAATTTAAAAACGATTACATCTAAACAAAAGCACAGCGGTGTAATGTGTTTATTGTTCTGCTATTCTTCACGTTGCTACTCTTAACATTCTTGATATATCTGAAGAAAAGATACTTCTATAATAGGAAAGTAAGCCTAATATATTGTCAGGAAACTATACCGATACATATAAAATTACAGTCAATGATCTTAGCTCGCGTTGGAATCTAACTATTTTCATTTACATAAGACTGCTTTAGCATTACTGGAAGATAAATTCTCACAAAATAATTATGATAAGCGATTGATTGCAGTACCGAGAGATTCACGACTTAGTATTACATTCATAACATCTAGCTGTCCAATTTGTAACTTTCCAAATATGGTTTGAAATTTATCAGATCTGGCAGTGTTACAGTAAATTACCATGAATATCATTCGTGAATGTATTACAGACACATTAAAAATACTTTCGTGAGAAATCAGCACCTTCGCACAGATGTGAGTGCAATCATAAACATGAAGGTAAGCAGTTAAACACCTTATCAATATTTCGTGAAGGTAAGCAGGTAAAACACCCGATCAATATTTTATTTTCACATTGCTCTCATGTTGCATGATTTCTGTTTTTCCCCTGGTCAGTCATTATGTAATTTACAGTACCGAGGTAATCTGAAATAATAGCTAGAAATCAGTACAGTGCACCATACAGGGGATATAACTGCCTCGTATTTTCCTTGATTTTGTTGCTGCTCTTGCCACTCTCCGCGTTCAGGTTTATTTATTGAACGAGGCTTTAACATGAAAGATATATTTACAATTATAATTAGCCGAGACTAAGGCCCCGAACACAGTCTGTGCATCTATTTCTCATATGACTGGCCTACTGGTGTGTCCGGCCAATATGTCTGTGTTGTAAGTAAGTATAGGACCCTGCACACGCCTTAAGGCGCATCGGGCAAAAGTCTCTGCAACCATATTTGTCTAGACCAATTGCTCTAATTACCGGCTCCATGGCCGAGGTGTTAGCAGCTTTCTCCGCTAACCCCGAATACTCTCGTCACGTGACGCGACGGGAATTAGCAGTGGTTCGAATCGCAAAAGTGACTTATGAGAGTATGGAGCCGGTCGCTCAGAAAGTCGTGGCGTGCTGATGAGCGTAATCTAGCCTAGGAATCAACATACAGCTGAAAGATGCTGGTGTTGACCGCAATATCCTGAAACAGGATGGAAACGCGGGGGAAAAAAAAATTGCTCTCATTGGCTGTTGTAGTCAGAATCACGACGGCAGCCGCTACTTCTTAAGACAGTTCATTGTATATATTCTAAGCTGATTCCATCTGGGAGCCGAGGTCATTTTACAAAATCCGAATCCGTTCAGCAGCAGAATAGCCGACTGGACACAAGCCCCCCCCCCCTCCATCCGGCGTTTCTAGGCTCTCAGCCTATGTTGCCTTGGGTGGCACAGATGATTGCGTTGAGTAGAAGCGGAGCACACCATCTGTTTGCTGTCGGGGGTATGATAGAAGCACCCATCTCGTGGGTGGTTGGTGGGGGGGGGGGGGGTGATGAGGCGCGGGTGGGTTGCTGGGCCAAGACCTCGCCATGTGTTTGGCAGCGCGCCCATCGGGTTTTGCTATTATTGCATATTGCATATTGTTTTGCAACAACAATAACAACAACCAGCTCACCGGCACGCGCACAAATTGCTCCGTGTGTTTGCGGACGACCGGTAAAGTAAAGTGTGCCACTTTGTAATGGGTCTAACCGCGAATCATTAAACGTTGCACTGGCTTTGCCGAAGCGATAGAGTGGAAGTTTAGAGAAAATTGCCACCCTGTCACCCCGCCCTGGTTCGGGATGCATTTCGCAGGGAAGGAATATGGGCCTACTCAGCTACTCGCTTTTCTGGTTGAGTCAGGGCTGCCGAGGATCCTCAAGGTGCGTGACGCCATAAACGCTTTCGAGAAGTTAACAGAGGTATGGGTGCAGAGAAATGGACTGTGTTATCATTGGTAAATTGACACAAGGTAGCAATGCTAGTGGCAAGAGCTTGACGCGAAGGCTAACCAGGATGAGCTCGACTTCCTCTTGATGGACACTCATCAGAGCGGATCCTGATTGGCGCAGCCCACAGATGTCCTCTGGGTCACGTCCTCACATATTATAACGGCTCGCAGCCCGAGTACGCCCAGTTGAGATCGCCCATGCTAGCGTACTCCCATATTAACTTCTTCTCAATGTTAACCAGATTTGTGCCTCATGAGGCTGTTCGAGTGGCCACTGATAGCATTTAATTCCAGAAAACAACAATGCACAAGCTGGATGATGTTGTGGCATATGTGCCTCTAGAGGAACACATAACGGGGTTTTGCTCAATTTACCTGCGAGCCTGCACTCGGTTCAGTCTGGTCCGTAAAACGCCGAACCAACCCTCGTCCCCCATACGAGATGGGGTAGCCACAGCCCAGTGGGGTGTCAAAGGCGAGCTGTTGTACGGGCCACAGAAGCATACCACCTGTTTTCCTAAGCCCGAGTACGAAAGACATGTTCCGCACCACGCTACGAAGGTCCGCAGACCCGACACCAGCTCTGCTACCTCAATGGCGGCGGAGGCTCTGGGAAAATAACGAGAGCAATTAAGCTGTTCAGGGCGGTGAACCTACTAATTCTCACCCCGATCCATTACCTCGCCAAAGAAATGCGCGCTAGGGATGTCTAAGCCCAGACCTATTACAGCTGATAAGGAACAAGGAGAGCCAAGGCGACTGTGGATGATCTAGCCATTTTGCAGAAACGAAGCAAGAGATCAATAACGGTTTGTACGGCAATGCAGGATTGGACCCCAAGTCAGGATGTGCTATTTGCTATAGCGGGCTGCGGAGCCACCGTAAAGTATGTCGCCCGAAAATATGGGGAGACAGACTACACTCCCCTGCTAGTAATCTGGGTCCGCAGATTACAGATGTCGACTGGACCCCCGAGCGAATATGCCAAAAGTTTATCCCCGTGTCATCATCTCGGAAGAGGTCTGCACTGTGCCCAAACCTATCTTCGAGATGTTCCTGTTGTGGATGTTGGAGCGTGGGGTTCAGGTCATATGCTATGGCGGGTGAAATGTCACACAACTGGCTCCGGAAACAAGCAGACTACTACGAATAGGATAAGGTAGACCACTGGGCAAAGGACAATGCCTTCAAGGCCCTAAAAAAGGAATATCCGTCTCCATCCCGAACGTGTGCAGTCCGAGGAGATGCAAAGGGCTAAAGTGGGACTGGTTTGTAAAGTAGTGGAGGCCCAACTATCTTATATTTATCAGTCGTCAGAAAGTCCGTGATCGGGTGCAGGCTGTGTTGTTTCAGAGACGCAAGGATAACTGGATAACTTCCCAGTTACCATACTCGGCAGTGTCAATAAAGAAGTGCTCATCCTCAACGACGTCGTTGATGTCACAATAGCCGCCACCGCAGCCACGACTGACGACTGGCGCCTCGGATACGCTTTAACAGTTCTCTCTAGCCAGGGGCTCACCATTCGCGATCCTCAAAACGTATGGATTATAGACGACTATCTTCAGTGGTCCAGCCTAGTGAATCTTGCCGTGTCCCGGGTGGAGTATATGCACCAGATTGAACAGGTCTGTCCACCGGACATTTATTGCGTGGCGATGGCAAACGAGAACAAACACAAGAAACAACCAACATGGATTAGTGCTAATAGGAGTAAGAAACGAAAGTATGCGGGACCTAGTAGGTCCGACCAAGGACAGGTCGCTATCAGGACCAATATAAGACAGAAAGGAAATTACCAGGCAGCACAAAAATGACCTTATCCGACAAACAGATCAGACCCATTAAAACCAGTATGAACTAGGACTAACAGTCCACACAACCACGGATCTCAAAATAACCAAAGCTGAGGAGGTAGGTTTAACGAGACCGAATTTGGAATTTCTTTCTGAAAAATTGGAATTAGAATTGGAAATGAGAACACGTAGCGGACCATACAGTACATTCCAGTACGTGCAATGATCCAGGGGAAACTTATTGCCTATAAGTGTCAAGACCAGGCCAAAAGACTACAAGGGTTTGACATCGTGCAGCTCAAGGAAAGCAACAGAACGGCTGTGCGGCGTGTAACATCGAGCTGCTATGGTCCTACCAACCAGAGGATTCACTGTAGTTCACAGTCAACCATGTCGATAACAGCAGGGAACACTGCAAGGTCAATGTGCAACTGATCTGTCTCGAATGTAACCGAAAAGAATGTGGTGTGGCTGTTAAGGAGTAATAGGCCGACGGATGAGTATCCTATTAGGTGGTAGCTCAGTGTCGGGAGGCACAAGCATCAGATTTTCGCTAACGAACCCACGAGCTGGTCCATCCACCAAGCAGTACAGCGCAGGCTGCCCATCCTGCCTGACTACACTGTGCACCGTGTGCACAGTCTGCTACCAAACAGGATCGGTAGCTCGCCGGCGTTCGCCTTCCAGGTTGTGCTGGTCTGGCGAACTGGCATGCAGATATCGCACCTGAGCATCAGATGGAATCAAAGGTTCGTGATAGGACGAAGCGTTGGAAGTGACGGCACATGAGGCACTGAAGGACTTTGCAGCCTCATTCTGCAGATCACATCGACAGGCTTTCTATCCGTCAAATGCGTCATCTCAATGTTCAGCGCAGCGACAACCTGTGGAAGAGCTTGGACCCAATAGGCTAACCGTTCTGAAGAGCCGCGGGCAGCCAGCAACAGCTATTGGGCGAACTGAGCCCCAAACAACCTTCACCTGAAGTGATATTCACAGGCACAGTAACGGGGCATTATGTGGTGACCCTCTGCCGTAAAGTTGGAATCGCGACTAACTAGTCCGTTCAACAACATCCTGCTGATGGTGGATTCCAGCTTGCCCCGCGTCGTACCTGCGTCTTATATACTTCGCCGCCAGCTGGATCACCGCTGAACTCACGTCCTGAATCAACCTACAAAAGCTTTGACCATGTCAACGGTCCGCGTTTATAGATTTTAGTAATTACCAATGCAACCTCATTGCTGCGCTTGTCTGGCTCGATCTCCGAGTGGCGGGAGGCAACGTCCACCACCGCCAAGACATACTTGCTTGACATACTTACTTATATTTCTAACAACTAACGCGGTCATATCGTAGGTAGAGCACGTCAGCCTGGTGCACTGCAGTCTATCTTCATCGATGTGGGGCCATAGTACACAAGAAGGCGCGGGAAAATATATCTGAAAAATATCTTTCTTGTTGAGTCAGTCCCGGGCATCATTCTAAGAAACCCGGGCTGCCGCGTCTGTTTACCCACAGTGGCCAGAAGCTATGGGCGGTTCACAGCAGGTGGAGCCTAGCTATATTATACCACCGTGAGCTAATCTCAATTCACCTCTCAACCCCCTGCAGAAACCCGGGGAAGAGAGTGGAAGACAGATTGGTAGGTAACGACAGAATCTTGAATTAATTGGGGCCGTAAAACGTTACTATGACGAGTTGGCGGTGAAAGAAGAGACAAAAACAAAACCCTATAACGATTTTTATCTCGATAAAGATGGTAGTCTTCGTCTCAATGAGTTCTCAAAAATAGATCTCGTATTGAAACAAAATCAGGCTTTGGCGCTAATGAAACTCAACAGGTGTGTACTAGGTAAGTTGGGATTTGCAGACTGGTATACAGGCAACCTACCAAATAAGACCCGGGAAGAAGTACGCAGCTTGGCTGATGAGCTGGCAGAGCAAGGGGCTGCAGCCAGCAGTGCAGGGAATTGATGACATAGAAGTGCAACAGGCTTTAGAACCCTATAACGATTCTCCTTTGCCGAAAATAACAGAAGCGGGAGTAGACCAGTATTTGAAAACGAAGGGTTACGTTCCGCTAAAAGATATCAAGGGGCTCATGATGCTCGACAAAGCTGTGAAGACTCTTTAAGGCAAACTCACCAACCACCTTGTTTTGATTGCAGAAAAAAAAATCTTTCCTTTCAGGAGAGAAAGACTGCCGATCTTGAAGATAAAACCAAGGTGCTTTTAGTGGAGGCTTCTGAGTTTCACGAAGGCTTACGCACTAGATTCAGTCTTGTCCGTAAAACCATGTCTAAGATTCTCAATGAAGACGCAACACTATGCCAGAGGCTGCGAAATTTGTTCCGAGAACAAGGGCATCATAACGAGCATTATCACAGGGCTTGGTCTCATGATCTCAGCTATCACTTTAGCCATTACCGGTCATGCCACAGCTCTGGCATCAAAACCTCCACCTACCCCGCCACACTTACAACCTCCGCCGTAATCTCCCCCACAACCACCGCCACAACCACCACCACAACCGGCGAGACAGGTGCTTCTACCACACCACCAACAGCAAACACATGGCTAGCTCCGACGCCCCCCCCCCCCCCACCTTCCCCACCCAACGCAAACACATTTGCCAACCAGTACAACATAGGCTGACAGCCTAGAAACCCGCCAAGAATATTGTTTGTCACTTCGTCACAACCCACCCATAGCAACATAGGCTGACAGCTCCGGAACGCCGGGGGGCCCGAGTCCAATCGGCTATTCTACTGCTCGTCCCGATGTTGATCGATTTACCTGCGAGCCTGCACGCAAGCGTCTAACCACTATGCCACCACTGCTCCCACAAGTGATAGATCTGGAAATATATGTCCCAAGGGAGGGGAGAAAAGAGACGACGAGGCTGTCGAGACTATACTAAATATAATTTTACAAGTATTGATTGGCACTTAGAAGAGGTCCGGGAAATGTGTAGAAATCATAATACACGCATGACGGAAGAAAGATCGATAGCTAGAGGAGCACTGGGATTGGACACAATCATCACATAACAACAACAATACCATGTTTGGAGAAGCTTGTGAATTTTCACGCACGGCCTGCCAGACAACTTACCATGTCTTCTCTGAGTTTCGATCAAAACTTGTGAATTAATTTTCCGTAGAAAGTCGTGGCGTGCAGATGAGCATAATCTAGCCTAGGAATCAACATACAGCTGAAAGATGCTGGTGTTAACCGCAATATCCTGAAACAGGATGGAAAACGCGAAAAAAAAATAAAATCCAATGCACTTACAATACCTTTTTTTTTTTTTTTGCTTTTTTTTTGTTTTGTTCAATCGGTCGACTTTTACCAATTCTGCCATTAAATGTGTTTTTAAAATGCATTGTTGACTCCAAGAATAGAACGCTAGAATCCGGGCTCTTCAGAATAATACTAAAATGCTGAGGTCAGCATGGCAGAATTGATAAGAACGTGTGTTCCTTAAACATCCGGCGTGCTGATGGTAAGGGGTTCAGCCTTACACCGGACACTTGGACTAAAATGCTGACCTATCGTCTTTGACTTGGGGACGTAAATTACAAGTACCTCTGAAGTCGGAGTTGGTTCGCCTGATGGCGAGGAACACTGTTCATAGGGAAAGCTAATCCACAAGCAAATTTCAGTCCAGCACTACTTGTACTAGAAGCAGTGTGTATGGACTACGCTTAAGTTCAAACCGAGCGAGCGCCAAAAAGAAATGCGGATAGAAACATGTTGATATAAGGAGGCAGTGTAAGCGATTGTTGATGTTATTGTTTAACGTGCAGAGGCGATTGTGTCGATGGTGATGGCAGTTACATCAGTTGCGTGGATATTTTGGCATTCATGATTTATTCTATAGTCTTTGCTGTGAACATGAAAACACAGTTCTGTTCAAGATAATGCTAACTCTGAAGATGGAGTGGGCTCGCCTAAATGGCGAGGGACACCGGTAAAAGGGAAAGCACACCCACACGCAAATTCAGTCCCTTACTACTTTAAACAGTGTGTAAGGACTACGGTTGAGTTTAAGCGAGCGAACAAAAAAAAAACATTATAATGATAGAGACAATATGGCATTAATTAATATTGTTTGTGCTGCACATATATCATTAGTGATTACAATAACAAGAACGTTTAATCAAACTGTATAGATTATTGTCATTTCTCACACTATTCACTACTGTATATTTGGCAGGTGTTCGCTGTCTTGTTGAGTTATCACTTTGTCACAGAAGGTACACACAGGTCTGAACAGAAACACGGAGGGCTACAATATATAAGCTAACTCTACACGCTTGACTTACATAATGTTCTGATTTCGTGCAATAGATGGTTCTGAAATATGTCGTTGGATAGCATTGTGTTTTGAAATCCGAAACTGAACTTGTATGTAACAACGTCTTCTAAGTCGCCTCGATGTGTTGACGTTCTAAATGAGATAATTTTGCAAGAGTAATCTTTACCAAAATGATACACTGAATAGAAACAATCATATGATAATGACAAAAAAGACGACGTCAATGAAGCGTTACAGTGTACAGGGACAACGCAATGTGTAAATAATTTAACGTGTGTCGTGTGCTAGTAGCTATCCCTTGTTTATAATGTCCAATAATATCTATTTATTTTTAAGGATCTGGCTTTCCTGTTCTACGGAGGCGAATGAATACATTATACTTTGTGTATTGATTATTTTTATGGAATCATATGGTTATGTCATAATTCTTAATGTTCATGTGTGATCAGAACAAAGTAGTTTGTGGCATATTTATTTAGTTCATCAGGTGCAAAGTAACACGAACACACAGTTACATGTGCAGAAGTCCTCAAATAAACGGTGTGTGAATTTTCGTCGGCGATGCACAGATATTTATCAATAGATACCGGATTAGGGAATTTATGAAGCGGACCCAGTAATAATATGGAAATCTACTATATAATCTATTTTATGAGATACCGAGATCATGATATGTGCATGTTAATTATATATCCGCTGACTCTCAATCTACCCTATGAAATATTCTTGTTTCCTCGCTGGCACGCAGCACTCTCCATGTTAATTTCTTTAATAACAGCAATAGTTAGTTTGAGGTTCAGTACAATCTTATTCAGCTTTTTGTGAAATGAAGTAGTTGATGCCATATGTGTTGAATTTTACCGTTTTTATGAAAGACTGTTTTACTTTAAATATTGTGGTGTTTAAATAAAACAAAAAACTGAAAATCTACAGGTCTGACTTTCGGAACTAACTCGAGCTGGCTGAAACAATGCGATCAGCGTGTGTATGGCACTGTGACGTATACCCCCAATGATCGAGGCATCCGACTTAAGCATTTGTATGGGTATGCTACCATAGCCTTCCATGACAATTCCCTAGATTTTTACTTCAAAGTAGCTGTCGACTGTAAACAAGATTGTGGTATTTTGTATCTGGAAACAGTTTTAAAGAACCAAACAATCACCACATGAAGGGAAATTAGTTGCTGTAGCAGCTATCTTTTCCGGAAAACGCCTGTATTTTATTTTGTGGCTTTATGCAACCAATACAGCTGCAGTTATTTTGTTTATAGTGAGATATCAGATCGTAGTCACACGAAAGGGCACCTTAGATTGCCTGATTGGATGTTTTCGGTGGTGATGCGTACTGCGTATTCAGACAGTATAAAGTTAATATAAAGAAGTTTGATAAGATCTAGGACAGAAGGAAAGGTTGCTGAATGCGATCAATAGCAGACAGATAAGGTGAGTCAGCACAGCTCTCTGAGGTGAAGGTAAAATTGGAGGTGCAGCGTGCAAGAGGAAGACAGAGTTACGAGTGGTTAGAGAGCAACAAGAGATGAAGTGGAAGAATTATGTTTCTGTGAATTGAGGAAACCGCAGACAGAGATTTCGCAGACTCATTTTTTTTTTTTTTAAGGCCGACCTGCCATGCGCATTTATGATTATGTCATTACGATGGTAATGAAAATAATAATATTTATCATAATGTATTTACATGTAGTTAACACTGTTATTCCAATAGATATTATTTTGATAAACTATATCGCTATTTGGGCAGTGTGCTACCGATACTTCAGGAAAGCACATTACAGAGTGATCTACAATTCATATCGTAAGAGGCGAATAAAGAGATATGGCGTGGCATGTGCTATCCCATCTACATGGGAACTTTAGCTGCGATATCTAACCAACCATGAACAGTTCTAAACGTCGTTTGGTGTGTGTTGGGTGAGGACCTATGCTCCGCCGGGGGAACCGAAAACTGAAGGAAAAGAACAACGGTACTACTTCATCATTAATACACATTAACATATTTGCTGGAAATCAGTATTCGATGAAAGAAAATCAGTAAAAACCTACACTAACATCTGAATAATTCAGATAATAGTACTGTAGTAACACTGGCAATTTTCCAGGCTGGAGTGCCTTAAGTACTGAGTTATTTAGTAATTTCTCTGTTGTTCTCTTGATTGCCGGTCAATGTTGTGAGGGGTTACGGACGCGGTTCGTGATCCCGTATACCCGCGTTAGAACCACAACTGCGCGCAATTTGGCAGCAGACGACGTTGCGCTGGTTTTTTACGAAATGGTATGGGTGCCGGTCGTTCAGAAAGCAGTGGCAAACTACTGAACGTACACTTGCCAATACATTAACAACAGCACAAATGTTGGTATTGACTGCAAACTTCCTGTAAAGGATACACAGCAACGTTTTCTCTTGATTACCTGGATTTCTGCATTATAGTTGTAGCAGTAGTTTCATTTGCCTCGAGAAAAATAGTGTTGGGATGTTACATAGAACCTGTTCTTTTGTATGGATGCAAAGCGTGGACAATGAGCAAAGAGGCGGAAAAAACATCTGATGGCTGTAGGCATGTGGTTTCTGAGGAAAATGCAAAGAATACCATGGACAGACAGAAAAACCAATGGCCAAATATTTAAAAAAAAAAAAAAAATGAAAATCGTAAACTGATTAGATAAATTAGACATTGACAGTCACACTTGTGTGGATACGTAATGGCAAGAAATAAATTGGATAACTTGGTGACAATTGACACGATAGAAGGGAGAAGACAAAGAGGAAGGCAGAGAAGTAAATACATGGATCGCTTGACCATGTGGTATGGTCGAGGCAAGAACACAGAGCTAATCCATGATTCCGGTGATAGTGTGAGATGGCGAAACATGACCGCCCACGCTTATCGGCGTGGCACATGATGGTGAAAATGTTGATGTGGTTAATTTGATTACTTTAAACTGCCATGTAAAATTCCTGCTGAACTGATTTATCCTTGTCATGTGTTATTGCGTAATATTAGATCACTTTAATTTGTGTGTGTGTGTGTGTGTGTGTGTGTGTGTGTGTGTGTGTGTGTGTGTGTGTGTGTGTGTGTGTTGTGTGCTTGCTTTGGTGAAGAAAGGGGTGATGGTGTTATAAATGTTAGTTTTTCCTCTTGAGCCCAGGGCGGCTCATACGGCAGAAGTCATGGCTCTCCAGGCCTGGCGGTTCGCTGCTACCCGCTGTAGATCCTGGATGTTCACCTTGGCCGTTGAATGAGCCTTCTCTGATGATGGTTCTACGCAGGGTCTCTCTTGGTCTTCCCCGTTTTCTTTTCCCTACTGGTGACCATAAGAGTGCTTGGTCTTGTATTGTCCATTCTGAGTACATGGCCGATGTAGTTCCAACGGCGTTTTCTTATAAAATTGGATACAATATCTTGCTTAGTCTCTTGACTTATTTGCGTATTGGTTCTGAAATCTGTCCAGTGGAGGTTTAGAATTCTTCTAAGACATTTGTTCTCAAAATTATGTAATTTTTTATACAAAGCTACCGTTGATTTCCAACTCTCACATCCATACGTTAACACTGGAATCACACAAGAGTTGACGATTTTAAGTTTCGTGTGCTTGCTGAGTGTCTTTGACTTCCAGATGTTGACAGTTTATGAAGGCACCAGTATGCCAGTGCGATTCTAGGTGATATTTCTGGTGATGAGTCCGCTGTAGATGTCATTTTGCTTCCTAGGTATGTGAAGCTGTTGACTTTTTCAAGAACGCTTTATGTTTAATTTGGTGTCGTCCGAACTGTTGCTAAGATCGGTAGTTTTTGTTTTTGCGGTGTTAATTTGGAGACCAATTCGTCCTGAATAATTTTGGAGATGGTTTATTTTCTCTTTGGCATCTGGGTGTGTTGAACTCAAAAGCACAGTTATAAATGTTGCTGTTATTATTCTATACATCACCGCTTCCCAGTATACCAATGCTTTCTCTGCGTTTTTAAATAACTTTAAGACTTCTTCAGTGTTTCACATGTGCTTAGAAGTTTTTCGCATGCTCCATTCCACCTTCTTTCACATTACCCCAACATACTAATCCCCTAATATTTCTAGTCTTCTATCACATGCAGTGTCTTTCCAAATTCACACATGGTTTGAACATTTCAGCTGCCAATTCGGGAGATGTTCCTGGGTGAAATGAAGTCAGTAATTCGGCATTCCAGACTCCTTGCCGGCTTTTCCGTTGTGAAAATGTGAAATTACTTCATGGACGTAAACTATGTGTTTTCAAAACTGAAGAATATTTTGTTGATTGCTTCCCTTGAATCGAAACGATTGGTCACGACTCCTGTTTAATGCAGCACAGATGTGTCAGAATGATATCAACTGAATTACATACGCATCGACTGCCCATTGGTCTATAGAAACATAGCGCAAACAAATACATCTGATGCACATCAAGACGTGGACACTGTGTCTTTTCTTTTTTACTGTTTAAACTTTTCCTTAGGTCAGAGAGAGTTAACGTCGCTATCTCTTGTTTTCCTTAGGTAAGAGAGCGTTAACTGTGTTTTATCTCTTGTTTTCCTTAGTCAGAGAGCGTTGCGTTAACTTTGCTATCTCGTTTTCCTTAAGTCAGAGAGCGTTAACTTTGCTATCTCTTGTTTTTCTTAGGTCAAAAACAGTTGAGCTTCACTGGCTTCTGTTTTACCTAGCACAGAAAATAGTCAGTTTCACTCTCTGATTTTCCTTATACAGAAAATGATGAATTTCTCTAGCTCTTTTGTTTCATTCGCACAGTAGAAAACAATTAACATAACTAGTTTCTGTGTTTCGCAGTTGAGAAAGAGTTACGTGTCACTAGCTCCGCTGCTTATTGGGACAGCAATAATTAAGTTTTCCTAGCGTTTATGTTTCTTGGTACAGAAATAATTAAGCTTTCCTAGCGTTTATGTTTCTTGGTACAGAAATAATTAAGTTTTCCTAGCGTTTATGTTTCTTGGTACAGAAATAATTAAGTTTTCCTAGCGTTTATGTTTCTTGGTACAGAAATAATTAAGTTTTCCTAGCGTTTATGTTTCTTGGGACAGAAATAATTAAGTTTTCCTAGCGTTTATGTTTCTTGGTACAGAAATAATTAAGTTTTCCTAGCGTTTATGTTTCTTGGGGCAGAAATAATTAAGTTTCCCTAGCGTTTATGTTTCTTGGGGCAGAAATAATTAAGTTTTCCTAGCGTTTATGTTTCTTGGGGCAGAAATAATTAAGTTTCCCTAGCGTTTATGTTTCTCAGGATAGAAATGATTAAGTTTCTCTTGCGTTTATGTTTCTTGGGATAGAAATAATTAACTTTAACTAGCTGTTTTTATTGACACGGAAAAGAGCAACTGTTACTAGCCGGTCATTCTCTCGGAGCAGAAAGCGTTCAGTTTGACTAGGCCTTATTTTTCTATGGAAAGAAAGAGTTAAGTTTAACTAGCTCCATTTTGTGTGTCTGGAAATCTAGAGCCTAATATCTGTTCACAGTATCCAGGCTGAACAAACATATAATAACCCAAGTAACGAATTTCGAAGTAACTAACTATTCGTTATGTTTCAAGACAGAAATAATCAAGACCCAGCGTAGTTTTGGACAAATATTAGTTTCCTAGCGTTTAGTTCTTGGGAC